>VWPU01006572.1:0-91404 GCA_013398955.1 Callaeas wilsoni
CGCGGGGCCCTGCCCGCGGGAGGGGGGGCGCTGGGGGCCGGGGAGCAGCGGGGCTGGGCGGCAGTGGCCCCGTGTTGGTGCTGACGGTGCCCTTCCCTTCCAGGTACTAGTGAATATCGGCAGCAACTTCGACTCGGAGCGGAGCACTTTCATCGCGCCCAGGAAAGGGATTTACAGTTTCAATTTTCACGTGGTGAAAGTGTACAACAGGCAAACCATCCAGGTCAGCCCCGAGCGCCGTCGCCGGGCTCCGCGGGCACCGCGGGAGGGAGCGGACGGGTCAGCGTCCCGGCGGGGACGGGGCCGGGCGGGCGGCGGGGCGGGACGTGCCCCTGAGCCGCCGCGGGAGCGCAGACCTGCGGCCATTCTCCGCTCGAGGGGCCGGTGCCCAAGGGGCCGCGGAGCCCCACCAGGCCTCCGCTCGGCCCCTGTCCGCATGAGCCGTCCCGGGATGGGAGGTGGTCGGCCGCCTGCCGCCCCCTCCCAGCTTGTCCGGGCCCTCGGACTGCCCAGTGCCGCGGAGCGCTGGCGGGAACGTCCCTGCACAGAGCCCGTAGGAACCGCGGCCCCTGGCGGGCTTCTCACCCACTCTCCTGTGGCGAAAGGTTTCGTGTGGATTTGGGGTTCAGGGAGGTGCCTATGGCATGGGAACGATAATGAATCTGTGCATGTCTATGCAGCTACCCGATACGTACCTGCCTTTTCTATGAGGTTCGATGCATACGCTCCTCTAGGTAGGGTTAATAAATTACCGGCCTGAAGCCAGGTAGCATAACCAAGAGAGGAAATCTGACTGTATAATGATGTACTTTGCAAAGGTGAATGGACAGCTATACAGCACCGTTCTGGTGTAAGTGGCTTAACACCTTTAGATTGGGCAGGTAGTGTATTATTAATGTGGGGTACGCAGTCCCGGGATCATTAACGCGAGCTTAGCAGAGCTTATTGACTGTGTTGTGGCATATTGTCTTTGCTGCCTAACAAAGGAAAACTACCCCTTTAATACACTTCAAAGGCCCTGACTCTGGCGGCTGTGGCTCTGCTCCTCGCTGTCTCTGAGGTTTCACATAAAGCTATCTTTCAATAAGTACAAGCAGACCTCTTTTCATAGCCTGAAAACACAGGCACCCTATTGAAATTCTCCAAAATAGGATCAATGTCCTGCTTTATATGCACCGGGTGTTTTGATGTGCTTGTCGGTCTAAAACAGTGGTGAAAGACTTCCTTTGGAGTACATACCTTAGCTGGGTTTAGACTGGTATTTCTTTTTTATGGGGCTGGAGTTTCAGCTGTCAAAAGAGGCCTTTTCTTAACTAAGCATTTTGCCTGCTAGGCGAGCCCCAGCGGTGTCATTGTCTGACTTTAATTGACAGAGGGCTTTGTTTTATCTTGCTCTTTAGGTGAGTTTGATGCTAAATGGGTGGCCAGTGATTTCTGCCTTTGCAGGGGACCAAGATGTGACCCGAGAAGCTGCTAGCAATGGAGTCCTGATTCAGATGGAGAAAGGAGACAGAGCTTATCTAAAACTGGAGAGAGGAAACTTGATGGGAGGCTGGAAGTATTCAACATTCTCTGGATTTCTAGTGTTCCCGCTTTAAATCACTTCTCATCCAAGAAAAGGGAGAGATCTCTTACAAATTCCCAAGCCAGAGCTGGGTTTGGAGAGTCATGGACAGCAGACTTTTTACATTCAAATATTAAAGAAGCTTAATCCTGCTTAGGTTTGTGTACATCTGCTTTGAAGAATTACTACTTATTTTTGTTGTGTTGCAGCCAACAGGCAGGAGACACTATAATTGATCAAACCCCCATTTATATTCTTCTCTCTCCTCCCACAAAATTAGTTCCCATCTCTGTGTCATTGGTGTAATCTGCCATTGTTCCCCATGGCTTCTGCCTCACACAAGTAGACTTTAGATATTTTCATTGTCCTTTACAGCATATTTTGTAGTTTTGTTTTTAAAACATGTTAATCTTGACTCTTTCTCTGAGTTTAACTTTTAAAAAAAGAAAAAAAGCAAAGTATTTTTTGAATACATGGATGCCATGATGGAAGGGAAAATGCAATTCTTGCTGTGTTCTGGCTGGCAAAAGGAAAAATTTCTACATGAACTATCCACAGCCAAGGCTGACTAGAGTATTTCAATATTTCTATGTAATTCTGAGTGATTGTGAAATTTAAGGCTGCTAAATGTTTTGATGCTTGTTTTGCTCTTGTACAACGTGGCCCAACTAAACGCCAGGAAGTATATTGAACTTTTACTATTACTCTGTAATATATGTGTGAATATCGAAAATTAATTTTTGCTTTAATTCAATAAAGTTTAAATGGGACTTTTATTTTTCTTAACCAGAAATAAGGTCTCTCAATGCAGGTAGGCGGGGGGAGGAGGCTCGGCGGGGTCCCGGGGCCGCTGCAGTGGGAGCGGCTCGGGGGGTGCATCCCCCTGGCCCCCGCAGCTCCTCCGCACGGGTCCCGCAAGCCCCGCGGGCGGTGCCGGTAGCCCGAGCGGACCCGTCGATAGGAGGAAGTTTCACGCCGTCTCTGGTATCCACTTATTTATAGCATTTATCTGTATTATATTCTCTAAACCAGATCGCATTTTATACGGCCGCCTAAAACCACCTGACCATGTGCACTCGATGCTGGTACTATTGATTCGCTGGTATTATTTGTTTACCGTCTTTTGAAGATATAAATGCTATAATTTTGCAGTACTCAAAGAGATTACTACTTTTATTAAAAGGTGCGTACCGAGGATTTCGATTGTATCTAAACCTTAATGTGAAATAAATCGGTGAAACGACCCCCGGGCTGTGTGCGTGGCGCGGCGGCGGCTGGCGCGGGGCTGCCCCGGCTGCGGCACCAGCGGAGCCGCGCGAATCCCCGGCTCCTGGGAAGGAATTTAATTAGCTCCAAGAAGGGGGGGATTAATACGAGCACAATAAGCAACGCTTCTCGCTTTATTCACAGGTTCTGCCCTGGAAACAGACCGGCGGGGCGGGCGGGGACGCGCTCCGCGAGGGCGGCGGCGGGGAGCGGGGTCGGCTGGAGCCGGGGGATGGCCGCGGTCCTTGGACTCCAAACGGAATACACCAGCCTGCTGCCAGCTCCTACGCCTCTGTCACCCTGCGGCGCAGGGGCCAAAACGCCTTCTGGCCCCGCGGTTACCACCTGGCCCAGGTCGTGCTCCGCGGCCCGCAGGAGCAGGGGAGGCGCGGGCCGGCCCTCCGCTAGCTCCGCCAGCAGCTCGCCGGGAGCCTCGGCACCTGCGGCCGCTGGCCAGGAGCCGTGCGAGGGAACCACTGAGACTTATGAAGAAGGAATAATGACGGAAGGCAGCCGGACTGTGTTCACCTGGAGTTACAAACTGCTCGAGACAACCTACACGTCGCATTCTTCGGCCGCATGCTCCTCTCTCGATGTGAGACTCTTCATTTTCTCCCCTGAAGCCTCTCACACGGCGCCGCCTCCCTCCCGCCAGGCTGCCAGCCCCGCGCCCCCTTTGCGCCCGCCGCACGCGAAGAGTATGGTCAGGGCTAGCGGAGCCGCCCTTGCCTCCCGTGACCGCGGGGAGAGCGCAGTGGGGAAAAAAAAAAGGAGGGGGAACAAAAATTGCTGGGTTGTGAGAAAGGACGGCGGCCTGGTACCCTCCCCGCCTCATCGCGCCGGAGCCAGGCAGCAGCTCCCGGCTGGGCCCGCCGCGGGGGATCCCGGCGATCGCCGCAGGTGCGGGGGCTGATGATGCTGATGCTTGTCTTTTGTTTTTTCCTTTTCCCTCCTCTCCCTTAACGCGAAACAAATAAACCCGCCACCTTCCGCTGAAAGTTTTCCCCTGGTTCTGAGCGTCTCATTAATATTGTGCAGCTGGAAATTACATTACTCCGATCGCAGCAAATCGCTGCTCTGCGGCTGTTACAAAACGCCGCCGTGGCTGCTTGAAACAGCCTCGTGTGCTCCGGGCCCGCGTAGCGAGCCCCCCGCCCCACTCAGCGATGCTCCCCTCAGCGAGCCCTGCACCTCGGGGCCGCCCGGAGGCCCCGGGATGGGGCGGGAGTTACGGCGTCCTGGCTGAGGAGGTAAAGCCGCGGCCGCACCGAAACCCCCGTGGCGCTCGGCCGCCTCGCCGGGCTCCGGAGCCCGTGCCGGTGTCCTGGGCGTGGGGCCTAGCCCGGGACGCCGCCCCGGCTCCCCGGAGGGGCGGGCGGCTCCCGCTGCCTCCCCGCCCCAGCTCGGCCCGGAGCTCCCCCGGCCGCGGTGTCCGGAAGCGCGGGCGGTGCGTCCGAGCGGCGGCGGGGCTGCTGCCCGGTGATTTACTTCAGCAGACGCGCTGTGTTTAAAAACAGCCCCTTTGTGCCATCCCTGCGCCCCCGGCGGGCAGGGACAGGAAGGTCGTGAGGGTGCCCCCTGATCGGGCTGGAGGGCGCGGCGGCCGGCCGGGGGGAGCCGTCCTTGCCGAGCCTCCCGGGGCCCGCGCCACCCCGACGGGGCGAACAGGGCGCGGGATTCCCCAGGCCAGGAGGGAGCACCCATGCTTGCAGCCATCCCTAGCTCTATGCGTGGCCGGTGCTTTGGCCCTGTGTTTATGGCGGGGAAATGTTAAATGAGCACCTGGTTGCACACGCTCTGAGCCCGTTCTCATCCTGAAAACCGCCCGCACCTGGGTGGATGAGGCGAGGCCACATTCCTGTGTGGGCAACGCCGGGCCCTAAGAGCTGCAGGCGGGTCCTAGGAGGAGAACGGGCTCCGAGGGGGTGACCAAGCCGAAGGAACTGGACCTAGATGCCATTTTAAGCGGCGGAGCTGGACAGGCCGCGGGGTTTGGCTGCGGGCACCGCTGTCCAGGCTGCGCAGAGCTGGAGGCAGAAAGGGGACCAGCTTTGTCCGGCAGCCCCGCCACGGCCGGTAAGCAGCAGGCGGGAGCCACAACCAGCCCTCGCGGGGAGGCCGTGTCCCCTCAGGGCTCCGGCGGCCTCGTCCCCGGCCCCGCGGCCGTGGCACTGCTGGGCTGCTCCAGGCACGGGGCTGCGCTGCCCCCAGAAATGAGCAGCCGCTGCTCTGTACCCTGCTTTAATGTGTTTTCAGTTGATGTATGTAATGTCTGATTGAATTTATTGCTGATTAGCGTTGAGCATGAGTTTACACAACAAGAAATTATGTTTCATTCAGTTCATTAGCATGTCTAGTGTTTGCTTTATGAGCATATCACTAATGGTAATGACCAATGTTGATTGATTTCTAATGTGAATATAATTACACAATGTAGGGGAATTAAAGGAAAAATCCACATTTTTAATTGTTGGGTTTTTAGGGACTGCGTGTGGGGGCGAAGGGGGTGGAAAGGGAGAAACAAACCAACTCTCTCCTGCGCAAACGATGAGCAGGTACAGATTAATGACTCCAGCAGGAGACGGGGAGTTTGGTCCAACAGAAGAGCAAGTCAAATGCAGTTAACTCAGGGAACAGTTAATGCACGCTCGACATTGCAAAACATAATTTCCCCTCGTCTGCCCCCCAGGTACATCTGGAAGCCCAATAAGTTCGTTTGGAAGCGGCCGTTCCCGAGGAGCCAGCGGAGGCAGGGCTCCGTGCGTGTCCGGGCAGCCGGCTCCCTGCAGCCCCGCCGGCGGCTGCGCGGCTCCGAGGCAACGCCGCTGCCGAGCGGGGAGAGCTGCGCCCTGCCCGGGGTCAGCGGGGCCGGCTCGCCCAGCTCTGGCAGCGGCAGTGCCGCCCCCGGCAGCGAGCGCCTTGCCCGCATCCTTCCTGCGAGCTGGAGACAGGGACCGGCGAGTGCGGGAGAGCCCCGGCTGGAACCGTGCGAAGGGCTCTAACAGGTACGGGGCGGGGAGCGGAGCGGGCTGGCCACTGGGGGGAATTTTAGAGGCAGGGAGGGGACTGTGTGAGGACTGTGAGGACCGGGCGTGAGGAAGTTGGAAGCAACTTGTGTGCTCCATCTGGCCTCTGTGTTCCTGAGAGTGACCTCTGAGAGTGTGTTTTCCTCTAAAATGGAAAGGTTGCCTGGGAGGGGAGAGACCAGTGTTTTGCTGGAGGCATCTCCAGAGGAATGTGCAGAGGGAGAGCAGAAACGCTCAGGTTCTGAGGAAACCCCTGTAGTGCAGTAATGCCGGGTGGGACACACACGCACTTGTAGAACTGTTTTAGTTTCACTCTCAGACAGGGTCAGTGGGTGAAGTGTGATGTGTATTCTGCCAGCTAAGAGTTGCCAAAAGGTCTCTCTCGTTGCTTGCCCAAAAAGAAGAGGCCTTGTGTTCTTTTGGAGTGTGAAACAACCTGTGTGCCTTGCGTGGGAGGAGAGGGCTTGGGCAAGGCTGGCAGTAATCAGTCCCTGTGCCTTGGGGCACTCGCTGAAAATCCAGTTCGGGCTGGAGGCAGTGATGCCTGCACTGGGTGCACTTGCCCTTCCACTAGTGCTTCCTTCCTTCCTGTATTCCTAGGATACAGGGCAGTGAGGTTCCTCTGCTCCGGTGGTCCAGAGTCAAAAGCAGCGTTGATCCCAGTGTAAGCAGCTGTACACATCTGGGTGCAGAGTGTTCTTGCTCTCCCTCGTGAGAACTTTGACCGTTTTGCTGGACAAGAGAGGAGGAGAATGCCATTGCCTTTCCACAGCTTTATGTAGCTGGGAAGGTGTGGTAATGAGCCATGTCCCATTTCACCGGTAGCACTTAGATTCTTACAGTATGGGATTCCTGAGGTGAAACAGTTGTTCTGAACTCAGGACGTATCTGGGATACTAAAAAGCCCTGTTTGGGAAATTTTTCTTCAGGAGGGAATTGTGGAGCTGTTGGAGAATGGCTCTAACATTGCATGAGCATGTAGGTTTGAAGCGTATACCCTGAGGTCTCCTGTTTCTTTTGCCTACATCACTAACAAAGACGGGTTCAGACTCAGTCACGTCTTCATGCAGCATGCTGCTCCTAGAACTCTTGGTGTTGGTGACCTTCTAAGTGGCTGAAATTCTGCTCAGCTATCAGAAGAAAGGAGACCCAAGAAAGAGATGTTGGAAGAGTTTGAGCAAAATGAAGACAAAAGATGTGAATAATTGTCAGTCATTTTAGTAATTTATGTTGCATACAGTATGTTCAAAGAAGTATCAGTGCTGCAACTGCAGTTATATTTACAGGGTTTGGTTTTTTTTGTCTACACAACACTTGTTCAAGGACTAAAGGTTCACGGGAGGACTCCTGCTTTGTTTGCAGTTAATAGTCATCCAGCTTGTAGTGGAAATTCTCACTGCATTGTTGGACTTCATGCTAATAAATTTTAATGTGCTTTCAATGTTTTGGGCTTCAGGGTCATTCAAGTCAGGGCCATCCTCCTTGAGCTGCTTCTACACTGACAGTGTTTTCCAATTTTTCCAATAGTAACAAGCCTTTTAAAAACATACATATTTTAGTGGAAATTAACATAGTCCTGAACCTTTTCTGTTAATAAAACCCCCATGCCACTAATTGCATGACAGCTGGTTTTGGTGTTGCTGTCACCAAAGCAGGTCAATATTTCTTTCTGTTATGAAATAAAAATGCTGAAACTTTTTTTAAAAAAGTTATGAACATGTCATGTTGCTCACTCTACAGTTCTTTCCATCAAAATTTCTTGTATAACTCTTCAGGGTACTGGTCACACTGCCTGATATGTTGACCTGATAAATACCATTTCCACTGAAAGAATGGAGAAGTATTTTGTTCTTTGCCATGCATGTGGTACTGTTCCTGATTTTGTAATTGTTAAAATCTGGTTGACAGGACTTGAGATTTCATGGGTCAGTTATCCTTCCTACTTTGATTCTCTTCAAATTTTTCAGCATACATTGATTCATGTTTTAAAATTATTGATTGGCATGGATTCATAATTCCCTTTTGAATGTTTTTATAATTTATTTTCTTGGTTTTGTGTTTCCCAGCTGACAATAGAGCTGAATTTCCCTACAGTTCTCTCTGTTGAGGTGTGGGGAAAGAGAAGCTTCTGATGTCTTTTTTTTAATTTGGTTTTATTGTTCCTTTGCTGTCTTCTGAGTGATTAATCTCACTATTTTAGTCTTTGAAGAGCCTTTCCAAAGGCTCAATTGTTCACACAACCCAGAGGATTGCAGCCTCTAGTTTTGCAATGACCCTTTGAAATGACAGGACCAGCTCTATCCAGAAGAGTGAGATGAGGCTCAGCAGTTATTATATCCACAACTGAAATTCTGATTCCTGTAGCTGTGCACTTTGTCATGTGGCCAACCTCTACAGTGCTGCAATATTCCCAGGCCCCTATTGTGGCTTGATTAAGCTAACTGAGAGCTCTGCTAGGAATTAACCACCGTTAATATACCTACCAGCTTTGCATTTAGCCTATCACGGACGTGAACAATTGCACAGCTCTGACCAAACTTGGAATTAATTTTTTTTCCTGAACGGAACTAAGACGTCACTGTCCTGTGCACAGGTTTAACATAGCATTTTGACCTGTGAAAGTCATATTTATTTTCCTAATATACATAGTGGACGGACTTTATTGACAAGAAAGGACTTTGAAACAAATACATTGAGAGAAAAATTAGCTTTTCTCTATAGCAGGAAGAGGAGGATCTTTCTTTTTTAGAGATGCCAGGGCTCAGTTTTGAAGATATGGTTTTAAATTCCAGTGGGTCGTTAAATTAGTTTTTTCTGCTGACATAAATTTGCATAGCTGTGTTGCAGTGCAGATTCTTGCAACTTATTCTGCCCATGGGATATTATGGCAGAGTTCAGGAAACTGCTGTTACAGAAATACATCCCAGTCCCATTTCCTGAATTGTTGTTGTGAGCAGTAGATAGACTTGCATGAGACAAGGATTCTTTGGATGACCAGAATTTTTGAAGAAATACATTCATATTTCTTCTTCTCACATTTAATTTTATTTTTTTCACGGAGCCTTACATAACAAACGGAGTTCTTTTGGCCACTTTTTCAAGATCATGTAAGTCTTCTGGATAACTGTTGAGACATTTAATAGTTTCAGTGGTAAACACATGGTGAAAGCACGCTGTTGTCCAAAAAATTGTTGTCCAAAGATGCCTAGGATAGGCATTGGTGGTTTGTTTGTTTGTTTTTTTTAATAACTAGAATGTCACAGGGTCAAAGTGGTCCAGTGTTATGTGGCGATTTTCATGTCGCAGTGTAGGATTTTATGTGCATAACTTATTTTAGTCCCATGACAAATCTTCCTATTTAAAATATTTATATCTTTTAGTGATGAAAAAACAAGTCCATTAAAAAGCATTGAAACTTAACATATCAAGTAAAGTATTTGTTTAAATAATATCTATTACTGTTTTCTCTTGAAGCTGTAGGTGGTTTTAGGAAGAAACCACCTCTCTGTTTACTAGCAGTCTTTCAGATGGTGCTGAAGATTTGAATACTTGTCCTGTGTGGGAAAGGAAATAGCTGAACTGTTCTGGAGATGTTTTAAGACAAAATGAGTGTAGTGCTCACAAAAAATGTGGAGAACACAATATGAAGGAAAAACACAGTTTTTGTTTCTGACTGTTTTGTGTCTTTGTGGCTGAGATGGTCATAGTGTAAGGTAGTGTTGGCTCCTGGAACCAGGCAGACTGAAGCTGCAGTTCTCTAGGCCAGCTAGTCTGTACCCACAGGTTTGGTCATGACTGCTTTATGCTCAGGACGTGGAAATGCAGCCAAATCCCTTTGGTTATGCTTCAGCAGCTGGGAAGATGAGTCCTGTATAATCAGAAATCAACTGCAGAATGGTAATCTTAGTTTAATGTTTTTAATATTCCCTTACTGTATTGTGCTTTGAGCAAATCTAAAGATGTTACAAATACAACATTGGGGTGTTGCTTATAAATTGATATAATTAGTAGCTGTTCTGATCAGTGAGATCAATGTCAGCACATTCCAAAGAAGGCAAGGCTGTTCATTCAGGTTGGCTTCATGTGTATTCTCTCAATTTGAAGCTGTGTGAATATATTTTATATTTTCCAAATGTATCTGTCACATCCTACCTTAATGGTGACAGCATATCATATCACGCTGTGTTTCTGTCTTACTGTATCTACACCAGTGTCTAATGAATGCTTCTGCACAAAGGCTGTTGTACACTGTGCAGCTGAGTGAGCTCCTGTCTGACTCAGATGCTTTTCACTCAGCCCTTTACCTCTGCAGTTTATGGAAATTTCCCTCCTGTTACACTGTGGCCAGGTTGCACTAACCCTGTGTCTGTTCTCAGGGGCAGAGGAGGATGGTGAGACACTCCTTTCTGCAGCTGTGCAGCACAGAAACATTTTTGCAAGCTTGGAGCAAAGGGACTGTCACACATAGGAAGCACTAAGCACTTCTGGGCAAGCAAGTAAGGCCTGGCCACGGGTGACTATGTGTAGAAGAGTTTTAAACCCTTTTCAACAGCAGTTTATGTCCACAACATCAGTAATGTGCAACAGTCCTTTATATCCTGAGACATTTTTTGTATATTCCTTCTGTTGCAGTTGCTCATTTGCTGAGTTTCCTCCATGAGTTGTGCAGCTTTTCAGTTTTAACTGGTTTAGTAATCTTTCTTCTCAAAAGGCCCCATACTTCAGCCTTGCCAATCAGGAGGAGAGCCTCTTGGCTGTGCTAACTCAGTTTGTGCCTGCCTCTTTGTGTATCGACTTCCTGTCATCTCTGAGATTAATTTAGAATAATTCTTGCCTTTAGTAGCCCTTTCCAGTTTTCTCCACTACCTTTATAGGTTGTTCGTGCTGTGCTTTTCCTTTTCTAACTTAATTTTTTTTTCTTGTTTAGAAGAACCCTGTTGATATACAGTATTAGGATCTCTGCTGGAAACCAGTAATATGTTAATTCTGGCTGAGGTATTGGCTCCTCACATCTCTGACTGGTTCCTCAGGAAGGGATGGAGATAGATACTGATATCTCTAGTTACTCTGTTGAGAAGCCTACCACTTTGCAAAACACTTAAGTCAAAAGTGTGTCCACGGAGTTGAAAGCAACAAGGTGCTCTATGTTATTTAAGTTAAAGCACTTAAGCGTAAGCTTGCCAGCTCTGTATGCCTTCAGCTAGATAATAGAAGTCCAAGAGTTGTTTTATATTTAAGCCAGCAGATAAAAGTGGCCTTTTGAAAAGTGGAACGTTCCTTTGGAAGGAATCACAGGCAACAGTCAGCTGCTTTTAAGGTGGATGGCAAAAGTGTGTTTGTGAAGACAAGTGTGGAGGCTTGTTCTGTGTTTACATATAAGCCTAAGTGAGCAAGTTTGTTTCTTTGACTAATAGGTTGCTTTACTGAATATCATTGAACTTGACTGGCATACTGCTCTCTTGTGAAGTGCAGTAGCCAAAATCATGGAAAGCGCTGCTCTATATTGTAAAGTTATAAAATAGCTGAGGTTTGGTTTCTGTGTCTGTTTTGCCAAGGAGGTAAATTGTACCAGTATCTTTGGCTGGTGTGGTTTACTTTATTTTCCATACTGGATGGGACAAGGACTCTTCCCTTTCCCAGTTAGGCATGGCAAAGGAGACCAGACCTAACCTCTTGGTAGCTCATTAAACAAGTATCCATCCAGGCTCATGACTGAACATGAAGTTTCTCATGGTTCAGAGTTAAATGTTACAAGGGAATAAAATTATTCCCACTAAATAATAGTGAAAACACAGTAGGAGGTATTTTGTTCAAGGAATGCAAGCTATTGTCCTACCCTTGTCCAGAAGGCTACATACATCAAGCAGAAGATGTCTTCCTTACATTCCAGCTAAATCAATGTTATTTCTTCCAGAATACTGCTGCTTCCGTTTCTAGAGATAAAAAAACATAGCTCACTGCCAGCAGATAATTCCTTCTCTTGGGCTTTCTGTCCTTGACCAGTAGAAGTTTTTCTTTTTCTTAGACAAGGAAGCCTTTCTTTATCCCTGGAAGATTAAATTGTCTTGCTGGTAGATCTGCCTTACTGAAGAAACGGAGAAGGAAAAGCAGATAGGGAAGAAATAGAAAAGAAAATAATTTCAAAGTATCTTTATAGTCTCCTATTGTTAGGATGTCAATTACTTCCATATATCACCTACACAGCAAACTTGTCATAGCTTGGGGTATCTTTTTTTTTTTCCTCTCCACCTAGTAGAAAATGTGTCAGTTATCCATACAAAATCTTTTTTATTGATGGACTCATCTTTAAAGTATAGGTGTGATGCTCAGAGGGATTTACTTTTTTAACATCCTATTCAGAAGGATGAATGTTAAAAGATCATAGTTTTTTAAAGTCCAGTTGTGCATTCTATGGGAATAATTGAAGAAAATTATGCCCTTTTCCGCTTTTTGAGTTGGCAGAGCTCTTGTTTTAAGTGCTGATGCCTCACACTACAGAGTGGTCAAGAACAGTAAATTCAGCAGTGTATCTGTAACTGGGGGCTCTGATTTAACTGTAACGCTCCTTTTGATGAGTGCAGAGTGCTTTAGTTACCATAAACATGGATTTTCAGAAATAGCGTTTAGGAGTAGAAAGAAGTTTAAGGAGCTGAGAAAACCCCAGACTGCTCCTGTAAAGGACCAGAAGAGAGCCAGCCCGGCTGCATCCGGCGAGGCGCGGAGTGCGGTCGGTGATCCGGCTCAGCGGCTCGGTTTTGGTGGCTGTTTTAGGTGTTCTCATTGCTGACAGGCACTGCCATGTGTGCAGCTCTTAGCAGTGGGCTTTGCCTCCACAGCAATCAGACATCCAGAGCAGCACGAAGGAAGGGAAGCACTTATTCACAAAATACATCAACTTGCAGACCCTAGATATAGATCTTCCCTTTGCTTGGTGCTGTGGGAACAAGAACTGACTTGTGTTCCCTGGAGCCCAGATGTTCATCCCACCCTTGGAAGGAGGGGCAGGTCCGTCACTACACCCTGGCAGTGCTTGTGTGGCCCTCTGAGACCAGCTCCTGTCCCAAATGCTTTGCCTCCAAGCTTCAGCATTGCCTGTGGCCAGGAAACGTTTGTTGGGAGGGCTCCCAGCTCTCCCTGGGAACAGAAGACAGAGGGAGGATAATGAATGCAGCTCAAAGGTGAGAGATGTCTGCTAGTTCAGCTCTCCCTTGGTCAGTTCTCTCTCCTTGATCTACCTAGTCCTTATGTAGAGTCAGTCCTCTATTTCCTTTCAATTAGAGCTCCAGCCTACTTTTCTGCCTCTTCGAGTCTGTGGATTTTAATGCTCTCTCAAGTCTGTTTCACTTGCATTTCTTTGCTTTCATGACTCAGGACTTTTTTTTTCCTCATTTCCTTCATGCTATGTCATTTCTTGTGGCTGGAACAGTGTCCTCCTTTTCTGAAAGGAAACATCAGTCCAGCAGGAGGATTAAAGGAGATTTTAAAATAAATTTGTAGGGAGTCTCAACCCCTCACAGAAACTGGAAGAAAATGGCAGCAAGTTTCAATTCTAGCAAGGTTTATTTCTGTATAGTATAATATAACTCATATTATCTATTCAATATCTATATAATTATCATTCAATATCTATAAAAGCATAAAGAAAAGGCAGCAGTAGAGGTTAAAAAAAAAAATCAAAAGCCATGTAAAGGATATAAAATTAAACTTCAAAATACTGTAGAAGAGGAGGAAGGGCCAGAACCCCAAGTAGCAGACTATTTGGAAAAAAACAGCTTTGGAAAGATCTAAAATAAAGCCAAAAGATGGACTACAGTCCCCCAAACCAGCAAAAGAGAAGCCCCTCTAGGCCAGTTTAAGTGAATAGGTTAGGAGCTGAAGAGGAAGGGAAGGTTAAGCAATTTTTGTTTATGTTGTATGCAGAAAGAAGAAATAACCACAAACTTTCCTCTGGGTGAAGGGGATCAGAGAAGCACTGACAATACAATTTGATTGTATAGCTCAGACAGTGTTTAAAAATACACAAACAATCTCTCAGCTTTCTCCTCAAACTTCCTATCTGTCTTTAAACAAAAAGCCCACAAAACCACCACAAAATATAAATCTCAAAAATGAGCCATCAAAATGACAGATTCTTCTTTAAACTTACTCTTAGAGGTTAGATCACAAATTCTCTTCTGCTGTAATGAACACGATTAAAACCATAAGTATTTCCTTCTATACCACTTTGAAAGGTAAACAATTCAATGGAGAACTCTAATTATAAAATGTTCCATGCTCTATTCTCATTTAACACTGCATTTCTTACCAGCTACAGCTGCTCTTACCAGGAAAAGATTTGTATAACCTCTGTCCAATTTCCCACAAATGTAACTTTTCCTGCCACCAATGTGGACCTACAACTTGTGGCATGGTCCCAGTGCTTTGAAGACTTATGACCTTGGCTTGCAGGAAAAGCAGAACTGAATGAGATTTTGATAGGAAGACATCAATAAATTAATGATAAGTTGCATCAAGAGGCACACCACATTTAGTTTCTTTGTCATAAGCATGGTGATCATCATCTTGCCCCAAAGACTATTTTCATGTTATTGGAATCTACCTAACTTCCAACTTACAAAGCAGCTTTATTTATTTATTGATTGAGGCAAATGATAATTTGCATCTGTTCTTGTGTGTAGCAGTCTCTGCTTCACAGCATATTTCAACTGTCACCTTAAATGTTCTGCCTTGGGCCCATGCAGCATTATGGGTTGGTGCACTGGAAACAAGGAATGCTTCTTCCAGTTACACACCTAAGCAAGTAAGGAAATGGGCAAATCTTTCCTTTTGACCTGTAGGAGAAAGGTTGCTGTTTCCTTGTTCCCAGCTAGCGAAATTGTTTTGACTCCAGGACAGATTTGATTCTGGAATTGAAGAAGAAATCTCAGTCAAAACAAAGATCTTTAATTTATTGATGTGTCAGGTTGTTCCCATGTCAGAATTGTTGCTTCTGCTTGGGCCCACTTTTTTCTTTTGCTGGTAGAATGTTAGGCGTGTAAGGCTAGTTCATATTACAATATTAGGGTATTCAAGACTTCTTTCCTTATCAAATAATCAAATTCTGGGTTTGCCTTTTCAAACCTCAGCTGTTTAATTTTGCTGTGTATTTTCACAATGCCACTGTAGTAAGGTGATTGATTTGATTTGAGTTCTGAATGTTGTTCTGTAGAAACAGGGGAATTGAAGATATCCATCCCAGGCTAGAGAAGTAAAGACCAAGATGTGTGACTGTTCCCTGGTAGGCCCTGGACGTGTCAGATCTGTGTGTTCAACTCCAGAGACCCCTGATGGGATGCTCAGCTCTTACTTGATACCACTTGCTAATAGGAACTGCCCTTGCAGAATTCTGTTAAGCATAATAAGGTACATATAAAAATAAAACCAGCTCGGCTTTATTATGTGACTTGCATGCCTGGCAATGAATAGAAGGAAGGCACACACCTTCATGAACAGAGAAATTTAATATAGTCTCTTCCAGGAGTTGCACCAGTGGGACTGAAAGTTTATTTCAGCATTCCAAGGGCAATAAAAATCTAAATTTAAACTCAAAATGTACTCAAAAGAGTACCCAGAGGTTCTGTACTGTTCAAACTTTGTTTAGATCATAACTGCTTATGTAAAGTTCGTTTACACCAGCTAGTTAGGCTTTATGTTTTTGAGCAGTGTCTCTATTACTAGGAAAGCAAGTGGAGGGGATGCATCTGAAAGTTCAGCTCTGCTTTACTATTGCATTTAATTCAACTCCTCACTGCTTAGTGCAGAGCTGTGTGGGGAGATTTGTAGCTCTTAACCTTCCCTGTGCAGACACCTTTAAAGCCATTCTGATCCATTCCCATCGTTAGACATCTCAGATATTTGGGGTTTTAGGTAAATATGAAAGGGGGAGGTGAGGAAGATGCCAGGTGAAGGTTTGCTGCAGCAGGCAAATGCCTGTTAGTTATAAACACAGATTGGGAACAGAGTGTGAACAGTAACCAGGTCCTAGCCAGTGTGCCCTCAGCTCAGTTTCACTGGTCCATGGTGTCTTGTGAAATCTGTCAGAACTGAACGATTCCACTTTTCTTGGAACAGATATCGATGGAAGTGGCCATGGGATGTAAAAAGTGCTGTCTCTCTGACTTCTGTGAGAGAAAACTGAATTTTCAAGGATTTAAAATAGAGTTTTGGGGTAATAATTAAAGTTACCAGCCATGTTTATTTACTCTCAGTTTGTTCATTCTTTGAAATAGTTCTGCTGTGGGAAGCATACCCAATATTTAAGATATTTGATATCACAACAAAGATTGAAGAAGACAAATTTACATAAAAATACCACTTTTATTCGGGAAAGGTCAAAAAAAGTTTCAATATGTTGGAAGACTAATATGCATAAGATGTAATCTCCAAAGCTGACAGTCTCTCAAACTACAGATAAGTACACAAAAAGCCCAGCTGAAGAGAAATCCTTGCATTTTATAAACAACAAGATATATTTACAAATCATCTAATATGTGTCTCTTGATAAAGGTTTCAACTTCTTTATGTTTCTTCTGCATCTTGCCAGTCCCTCTTTCCCATCAGCCCCTGTTTTAGGTCCATTTTACCGCCTTCCCAGATGTACTTAGATCTCCTCTCTTCTTTTGATATCTGTTTCACCATGACTACTGCATCCTTATAATTTCCTACACTTTTTGCATGCGCTGGCATTCAGCCATTAGCATTGCTAATTTTTTTTCCAGTCTCCTAATAGTGTTTTACTACAGTTGTAGGGTCCGGGCTAGTCCTTTGTGCACTGAAGTTCCCACTAGTCAGTTTTCTTTTGGTGAGTACACACTTGGGATTTCCTGTGATGTCTGTTGTTGTCCAGGTTTCCAACTATCAGAGCCACAGCTGACTCAGCTTTCCTGAAAACACCACATAATTTATTTTCCATGACTATCCTACTTCACGCATACTACATTTGTAATTTCCTTGTTGATTTTATTAAAGCATTTTTGTAAGATTATTTGTCTTCACCAAAATGGCTTTCCAGTCATGAGCAAATGTTAGCTATTCCTAAAATGTATGCATTCATGTTTCTACAGTACTTGCCACCATGATCTTAAAAGATAAATATTTACTACTCAGTAGAACTGTTACTTTTAACTGTGGATGTGCTAGAGCCTTTTGTTGCTGCCTTGGATTGCATTCAGATTGAACAAACATCTAGGTGTTCCTTGTTCTTCCCAACTTTATTTAGGCATTTATGAGAAAAAATATTTTTATTTCTCTTAGTTTCTTTTACATTTGTTATGTTTTGCTCCAATCTTAATAGTCTGAGAGCTCTGGAAAATACAAATTTTCAAAGCAGATGAAACATCAGTTACAGCCTTAGAGGCTTCTCTGGGACAGAGCTGTTTCCTCTAACTCACTGAAGACATTGCTTCAGGGAGCAAAAAATAAATTTGATATATTTGTTCTCCATGGCACTTCATTATTTGGCTTCCTTGAAAGACCCAGTTCAGGAGCTGGTTGCTTCTGACAGCAATAGCAGTTGCTGCAGTCCAGAGGAAGTATCTGACTGTGGTTCTAGGATATGTGGCACAAACATTAGCTGGATAACACTGCTGTTATATGGTAAACAACTTCACTCATTTGCATGCTATGCTGATAGTTTAAGGCTGTTGGTATCATAATCAAATACTCTTTTATTTTTAGCTGCAAGGCTCGCAAGTATTAGCAAGAAATACAGATTTTTGGCTTCTTCATAATTATTGTGTAGTCTTCATATTGTGTGTTCTTCTCCATAATCTCACTGATTTCTTTTTACTCACAGGACCAACAGTGGCAGCTCCCTATCTTTTTAGATTCATTACACGAGAGTGAACACGAACAAGAGAATTGTGCAAATGTAGCCATGTGCCCAAGAATGGCACAGATTGGCAAAGGCCTGGGTAAATGTCCTGCCAGCCACATGCACATTTTACCAAGACTTCATAACACCTTTTGGTTTTATGTGAACATGGTGCAGTGTGTTCTGCTACCTACAAAGTCCCCAGGAGATGTATAGAGAAGATGTAGTTATTACTTGCCATTAAAAATTGCAGAGCTCCTAGAAAAAGAAATAAATTCAGCTTTAGTATCTTTCCCCTTCTCTTAAATAATATTATAGTAATTAAATTTTAATATGTAAGTTCTTTTTAGGTCATTAGCGGTCTAACACTGCATATATGTGCCTGCTTCAGAAAACAGTTCAGTCCATAATCTCATAATGTTGATTCTACCTGGCAGTTTTATTTGAACTTAATTTCTTTTTCGCCTAATGCTGTTACCCCAAGAGTTATGAGACAGGCATCAGCTGACAGCACCAGGGGAAGGATGGGTATTGACAATAGCATAAAAGCAAAAGGGGAGGAAAAAGAATAGCTATTGTAGCATTTATCAGTATTCTATTAATAGTCTGCTCAGACACAACTGTGGAATAAAACAGACATTCATACTGCAATTTCTTGCAAAGGTTGAAGCTATTCATCTGCATGGTTACAAGGCAGAAGTCTAAAGCTTCCAGGTATTATAGCTGTTTCCTTGTATTGTTATAATCAGAAGAACACCTTAAAAAAGCCTTTGCCTGAGGTGTAAATACTCTACCCCATTCCCTTTGTAAGGAATGCAGATACAGACAGCCATCCTTCCTGAAGTGCTTTTTAAAGTAGTGTCTTTACAGTTAAAACTATAGCCAAATATTCCAAGCAGGGAACAGGGCCAAGAGTCTTTTAGTTTTGGGCTCAGTTGACCATCCACTGAAGGGGATGGAAAGCCTCATGTTGTTTTCCATGTTTTTTTATTGTTTCAGTGAAGGAGAATGTTTTCACTGTGTGTAGCCAGGTAGAGATAAGCTGCACAAGAGCTTATGTTCTTTTTCACTGTAGAAGAGACTGGAGCAACAGGATGGGAGAGGTGCCCAGAGACAGCTGCCAAGTCTGTGAGTTCAGAAACCCACCGTGCCTACGGCTCTGGGAACGGCTGTAATACCCATGGAGACCTTTGTAATTCTGACACTGGGCAGCAGCTGTGCTCGTACCTGGGCTCTCTTTCGGTGCCCTGGTGCAACGTACCCGTTTCAGGCTGAAACAGAGCTCCCTGTTCGGGCCGTGGGCTGGTTTCAGACCGTGTAACTGTGCTGTCCTGAGACACCTGCCTTAGGAGCTTGGGAGCTCTCAAGTAGAGGCATCTGACTCGGCCTCTGCAGGTGTCTCATTCTGTCTCCTTGATATTACAGAGATTTTAGGGCAGCTGCTTTCTTAATTAGGCACCTCATCAAGTGTGGTCTGTTAGGGGAATGACATTGGGCTTTGTTGCATGGAGAGTTAGAAGGGCAAACTTGTGAAGACACACAGTAAGGGGGAATGAAACTAAAGAAAACCAACCAAACAAACCACACTAAAAAGCAAAAACCACACACAAAAAAATGGGTCAGGCACTTGTTGGTTTTAGCATTAGCCAACCCGTGACCTATTGGTACTTTTCTAGCGGGGCATTACACTTACAAACTGAAATACAGTTAACATTTTCTTTCAAGCTGATACCCTCAGATTTTGTGCGAGGTCTTATTATAAAGAATTCACTCCTTCCTTTGCTACAATGTGGTTGTTAAGCAAGGAGAAAGAATTACAGTGAACAATGAAGGTTGTCAAAGATGGCATTTCAAAAGGTCCGAAATACTCCTCAAAATTGGTTGCAGTTACCTAACAGTTTCCTCAAGAAAAACGGAGAAATAATTAAAGAGAAATGCTTTTCATGTATACGAGTATTTCATTTTTGTGTTAGTGAACTCAGTCCAGTTTGTTTCAAGTTTTAAGATCTGTAGAGAGGATTAAAAATTGCTTGTCCCCAAACATTTTGAATTTCAAAAATGAGCTATTATGTTAAAATTCTTATTTTAAAGCCTGGTTGAGAAAATGCATAGCATATTTTACTTATTTAGAAAAGCTGTGTTTTCCTACAACTGTTTAAAGTAATGAATTTGTTCTTTTAAGAAATCCTGCATTTTGAAATTACAGCTGCCATTTGATTTTCACTTGAAATATTTTATTGTTGCAATTTTACAACACAGATAGTTGACTGGGATCTTTTATAAAACCTATTTAGTCAAAATATTAGGACACTGAAGTGGATTCAGATTGCATTAGAGAGCACTTGCCATGTTCAAGATTCTTGGCAGAGAAAGGAAGAAGAAAAAAAAAGTAATACTATCAGTATCAGTATTCCCATGTGTAAGATTTAGGTATTATTTTTCTATGCATTTTACATCATGTGCTCTTCTCTAGTCAGTTGTGTAAGTTTAGATTTTGCAAGCTGAGTGAGAACATTTAAAGAAAGTGCTGCTTTCAGGTGGAATGGGTTTCTATGCTTAAAAGTTATAAGTGATAATTGGATTGTATTTCTAAAGACAAGAAGTATTTGGTAACTCTGTAATAATTACACTAATATCTCCTCGATTTTGCTGTTCTCACTAGCCAGCCCTTGAAAGGAAATACTTTGTGTGCACGTTTCTATTGTCTGCCTTGTGTCAGAAAATGCATGTAAAATGCTACCCAGTCTGACACCTACTTTGTCTCCAGTGTTTTCCTTGTGTAAATGACTTCCCAGCTGCATGGAAATAGGAAAAACATCTCCTGTTTCAAACAAAACTTTCAGCTTTCTGGAGGTTATTCTTGAAGTCAGTGGGAGGGAATCTAATTGCACTTGTTTTATGTGAGATGAACCAGCTTGAGAAAGTCTGAGAGATGAACTTAGCTCTCCTTTATTTTGGTGAAAGTTTCTGGCAAGCAAAACGCATTGATGAAATGAAATTAACCCCCCCACCCCGACTCATGTAGGAGAGATTTTGCAATGCACTTGTTTTCATCCAGTTTTATGAACATTGAGATTTCCACTGTCTCAAAGTTCTAAGAGGAAGCTTTTGTCTCTTTGGCAGCTGAAGTTAAAGGAGACACTGCTGTAATTATGAATGAAGAATTTAAGATGTAACATTAAAAAGGTGAAAAAGAAACCCAGATACAAGAGAGTAAGCTCCGTTGAATGCACTTTTGTATTGCAATATTTTAGAAAAATCGCTTACTAAAGATTTTTTTTAACACAGAAGCATAAGAAGATAATTCCCTTTCATGACATGCCTTACCTTTGCAAAGTTCCTGGGCTGTTGACAGGTACAACAAGACATGTGCTACACTTACATGCTATTAGTGCAGCAGGCTTTGAAAAATGTCTGATGCATTGGCATATCTGACAATTTAGGGTATTAGTTAACAGTAGGACTTTGTAAATAGAGTGAATTTTAGCTCCAACTTCTGACGAGCATTCAGTCAACATCTGCAGTACAGGGCTGAACAACAAATAATGTCATTTTATGCTATAGAGATGGAAGCTGGCATTATACAGTGTGTATGGCTCAGCCTTAGAGCAATGGTAATTGCAATGTATTGAAGTTTTGCATTGTAATAAAAATAGAGACCATTAGTGGATACCATTTGTGTCATTAGTATTTAGTGGCTGTGTGTTGCAGCTTTTTTAGTGCTCATAAAACTGTCTCTGCTTGCAGATATGTGACAGCACTGGTATAAATTTAAATGTTTAGAAATCCATAAGACATAAAATATAGATAGTAAATAGGGACATAACATTATAGACAGAACCTTAATAATTTGGCACACAAATGTTTATATATTTGCATGTCTAGTGCAGAAATTAGCATAATGGTGCTTACATTTATACTACAGATGAACTTGATTAAACAAAGAATAACAAGTGAATTAAAACTGAGGCACATCATACAGAAGCAGCAGAGAATACTTTCAGGTCCCCAAAAGGGAATTTGTGATGTTGAAAGGTACATCCTCCTCATACATCTGGTGGGATATTGATTTTTCTCTTTATAGACTTTTTACTAGTTAGAGCACCTGTTCCACTAACTAGTATTACAGTTGTTCTTAAGAACTGATTATGTTAATTAAACAGTAAAAAAGATAATAAGGTTGTTAGGGAACCCTAAGATAGAGATTGGCTGGCACCAGTTTAACAGTCGTGGGGCCAGCCAGCAGAGGGAAGCTCATATGGTGTCTAGCCCAAAAGAGCAATATCTTGTCAGAAAATTGGAGGCTGGTGTGAGGGCAGGGAAGGAGCTGGCTGAGGAAAGGCTTCTTTGGAGGATGGGGTGGGAAGGAGTCCAGGAATATAGCACAGGAGGATTTCCCTCAATTCCAAGTGTTATGCATGAGACAAGTGTGCAAGTCACAGTTTGGGCTTCCCACTATATGATGCTTGTTCAAGAAATTTGGAAGCTTGTTTGATTTCCATGCACCAGATCTCTGGGAAAGCTGTCTTCTTTCTTTGTTTTAAGGAATGTCACTTGGAATCTGCTGGCAGTTACTCTAACATCTTTAAGAGGTTCCCACCATGGTTGATTTTCCTTTAAGAGACTTCTCTTTGTGCGTTACTGACCCTGGTTTCTGTGTCAGTGACAGACTTGATCCTAGAGGTTCTGAGACTTGTCTTTTGCACACTCCATGCCCATTGTCCTCAGCTCTGACCTTTACATCCTGGAAACACCCTGAGGTTTGTCACAGAGCTCTCAGGGGATTTGGAAATCAAATTCTACAGCACTAAGGGAGAACACAGAAAACTATAAAAACACTTCAGTCATTAGGAGTGAAGTGACAGCAAGCAGTGTTAGAGTATGAATCCTTCCAATTAATGTTCCTTTCAGAGCACTTTTTGTAACATTTTTAATTCTAAGTTTGTACAAATTCTTTAGCAAGA
The DNA here is from genome assembly GCA_013398955.1 of Callaeas wilsoni. NCBI lineage: Eukaryota > Metazoa > Chordata > Aves > Passeriformes > Callaeidae > Callaeas > Callaeas wilsoni. Next base: position 22,672 of record VWPU01006572.1, read on the forward strand.
TTAGTTGTGTCTTTCAAAATAAATGAAAACTTTTGATAAACCTTCTGAATCGCTTGACTAAACAATGATAGTGCCCTGATTTCTTTGAATCCTTATAGTTGGGAAAGGTGGTAGTGGGAATGTACATTTGCAAAAAGCTAGTGACTTATATTAATAGTTGTTAAGGTTATAAAATGAGATGCTTTTCAGAAGCTCAAGTAATAAGCAGAAGCAAAACATAAGCTTTTTGCACAGTGAATATAAATTATTCTTTCTGTGGCTCCTAGTATTTCTTGCAATCTAATTATGGAAAGTGTTAAACTGAAAATCATATTGCTCCTTCAAAAAACATATTTTTGTCTGTTTATCCGTACAAAACAGACCAAAATGTAAATCTGTAAAATGCCTTCCATCTTCAAAGCAGCTATTTATATTCATCTAAATTCTTAAATCTTTTTGAAACTTCACTTTTTATTTCTGATTGTGGGATTCAGTGTCACTTCTTAGTACATTGAATGCTGATGGCTTTGAACATACAGTATGGCACAAAGCGATAACTTGTGCCCACTGCCCTGCTGAGAGGCAATTCTAAAGGAAAAGTGATTTTTATGCTGGAGTTTTGGCTGATTTTAGAATTAGGGGAAATATAAGAAATAAGAGCATAACAAAATATTTTAATTCCTCCATACACCACTAAATTGTTTGTTACATTATTTATCCAAGTAACACCAGAGTCTACTTTCTGAAACTGTTCTTCACTTAGAAATGTACTAAACTCACTAATTCCTGATACAGGTGACAGATAAGTTTTGCAGTAAAGAATGTTATTCTTGACTGCGTCTGTGCACACTTATCAAAAGCATATGTAAAGTGAGAAGAATATTACAATGATATAAGAGAAATGAGCTCCCTAAAATCCATTGTGTTATAAGACAGAAGGCAAAAGACTATTTGGATTTCTGGCAAAACCTGGGTGAATCTGAAAAAATGCCATACTTCAAGGTATTTCTACTGGAATAATTGGATTAACTGTAGTTACCATGAAACTTGACACTAAATCTGAGTGTAGCATATTCCCTTAAGCAGGACAAGCAGATGCAATGTTTTGAATTGGAAATGAATGTTGAATTGGTGGTACTTGAAAGTACAGTAGGACTGTGCAAAGCATATTTTCTTGATAATGTGTTTTCCTGTATTTTCTAACATCTGTTTTTTAAGTTCACTCTTGTTCTGACTGCTGGGTGATGCCTGGTATCTAGTTGCTCTCTTGTACTTCTGTCTTGTAGGTAGACAGCGTATCATCCCAGGTTCTTACGGGCCTTATCAGATTACCCAAATTACTACAGGTCACAGCTGAGATGCATTAGAGGAATTTAATAGGAAAGCTCACCCAATATAGGCTCTGCTGTTCTCACTGCTTCTTACTGCTTTCATAAGAAGTGAGGGAGATTATTGAAAGACATATTTATAAAATATCCAGTGCAGTGCAGCTACACTCCAGGTTTATGCCAAATTAGGTGTTGAACCTGAATGAATTCGGGCATCAGCTGCAGTGCAGATTACAGGTCACTGTGTGACCTCACACGTGTAGGTTGGCCTCCTCCTGCTTTGTTTAATCCATCTACAAAATTGAGAAAAACAAGGACCTCCATGAAGAAACAGGTATGCATCTGAGCACAACTGCCCTAGGTAAATAAATTACACAGAAAGCAGAGGCTAAGCTGAAGGGATAATGAAGAGGAAATATGTCTCTTTGTCTCCTACACACATTTGTCATTAACTTAGTGGTGTGCTGTGTTTACATTTATTGGGCGTGTTTCGTCTCAGTGGACTTCCAGCAGAACAGATCTGGGGTCATAGTCTTTCCCTGCAATTCAGTGCATGAGAAGCACTATGTGGTTAGGTTTATTGGAGGGAACACAGGCACAGGCTTTGGTGACTTGTGAATGAATCAATAAAGCATGTTCCTGTAGGTTTCTGAATTGTCTCTTTCATTAAGAATGGAATTGGACAGCAGAAGATTGATTTCTGTGGCAAATCAGAGGGGTTTTATCAGACCTTCATTTAAACTGTGGGTTTTTGAACTCAAAAAGCTTCATCAAAAATATTATACAGGATTTAAACTGCAAAAAGGATTATAAATAGTTTAAAGGTCCTTTTTCAGAAGACTTTTTGAACTCAGTATTACATGAGACCTGATCTTTAGCAATTCCCAGAGTTGACTAAATGAGTGGAAAACTGCTAAGCTCCCACAGCTGGGGATCATAGCTTACAGAGTAGTGGATATGGTGTTGGTTAAAAGATATTTGGAAAGGCAAACCTTCACAAAGAAATGTTACTGCTGAGGTTATAACTGAGAATTGTGTTGCTTACAGCAGCTCTTGAAAATGAAGTGTGCTGTGTGATTATTATACAGGTGTGGAGCAGTCTTAAGTTTTGGCAGGGAGCTGTTTGATTCTGCTTATTTTTGCAGCATCGCCATGTGGCTGTGAAATTCTGAAGAAACTTACCTTTACAGATGTGGTTTGTCTAAAAATTCTTTTCCTGCGTGGCACATCCAGGCTTACTTGAGTGTGGTAGTGCACCTTGACAGTGTTGTTTTAGGACAGTATAATTTGCTTGTAGATAACAGTGTTCATCTTGGAGCCAGGGCTTTAGGTACACATATGTGCCTTTAAGGCATCTTGAATCAGTTTTACTTTCATGGACAGACAAGTGCTGTATACGAATTCTTAAATTTTTTCATAGGCTCATCAAGTCAAAATTTGTATTTCCAAATCCTCAGGGAGATGGAGAAACATGGATGAGCCACAGTGCTGAGTCTAGACAAAAATTAGCTGAATCTAAATCAAGAGCAGCATCAACAGTGCAACTTAGAAACACAGAGCTTTATTAAGAATAAATAATTTGCCAAGCATTACTTTCCATATAGACAATTGTAAGACGTTGGCTATCAGTAAGTTGGCACATATTCCAAAACAAGTTTAAACCAAGTAATTTTTCACAAGGTGTGTCATCACCTGTTAGATCGACTTAGCTTTAGCTTGCATGTGCATACCTGCAGAGGATAACGGTGTTTTCTAGTAATTCTCTTGAGAGGCAGTTACATTAGTTTTCTAGTAATTGCTATGTAAGAATTACATGTTACCTACATGTGGAGGGTTTATGAATTATTCATTGTTTGGTGCAAACCTGAATCTTGATTCTGCCCTGTTGTCCCCTCGCTGGGGACTTGTGTAGACATCAGGTTTATACTTGAAAGGTGCCCATAAATGCTACACATACAGAATTAAAATGTTGCTACTCCAATGCAGTGATAGGTACTGGTGATACAGGGCCCTAGTGGGGGTTTCTAGTTCAATTTTCTGTTATACAATCATAATTTGTGCTATTGCTTTTGCATTGTTTTGTTGCAAACACTGTCAGTCAGGGACTTGGTAAAGATGGGCGAACTCTGCAGGATTTAGAGGTCTGGGTAAGATACCCAAAGTCTCTAGTAGTTTTTCAGAGCTTAACGAGAGGTGGAGTTTTCTTTTCTCAGTGTTTTCAGGCATAAATCTTTCCCTTTTCAATGGTGCATCAATTTTTGGAGGCTGTCTTATCATCCGGGAGTAGGAGGCAGTGAGCTGGAGGTATGTGCTTTCTGTCTAGAACAGAGCATTCCTTGCTTGGGATGAACATCAGGAGATGTTTCTGAGGAGTTTTCCCAGGCAGGGTTTAGCACTGTCTTTGATGTCCAGAGGAGAATGCAGTTTCAGCCATGTAGGTTTCTCTGAAGCCATTATTAATGTAATAGCCATAATTAAGGGTCTGTCACATTAGAGAGTAAGAAAGGAGTAAGAGACTGATCGTTACTCATTGTCGTGTTTACAGAAGGGGTTATACAGCTCTCACTGGAGACAAATCCATGGCTGTCACTCTGAGGGACTATTTTTGTGCTCACTAAAGATGAATTAGTGTACATCATTTATCTTGATTTTCACAGGATCCATTGCAAAGCACATCCAGAAATGGAAGACCTTTACTCTTTCTTACTCATGAGAAAGATCTGTCAAGTCAGTGAGTGGTTTGATTGAATGGGAGCAGTGAAACTAGTCCATGGTGGAAGATTTTTAAAGAGAGAGGTGAGTGGCTTTTTTTTTTTTTTTTCAAAATTTGACTGTGGTTACATGGCAGAAAATGTGAAATCCAGTAAGTGGGTTGCCCAGAAATTAGAACCATCCCTCAGAGGTGTGGGAAGGTGCTCTCTGTGTTAAACTAGTCATCATTTCCCTATGAGAGTGTTGCAAAAAGGAGTATATTTGGGTCTGCTCAGGCAGAACAGAGGAGATGTCCTTGATTCTGAACTTTGATGAATCTTTCATGGTAAACAGGCTTGCCAAGGATGCAACATAAGCATGCAGTGGCTTGCACATTTCTGAGTGGTGGAACTGCCCATACCTTTGATGAGTCCAGCTCGTTCAGGTTGTGGTGTACCAACACCCCAGGGACCAAAACATAGGCTGCCAAAGCCCTGTGTGGAGGGAAGGACAAGTCAGTGAGTGAGAGTAACAGTCTGACAAGTTCAATGGAGATGTGGGGTAATAAATGTGTGGGGTAATAAATGCTAGTGTAAGCCACCGAGATGATGGATTTTCCATTTACAGATTAACACTGGAAGTATTTCAATAGGATGTGTTTTACTCAAACAGGAGTTGTGGGGATTGATATAGAAGTAACTGAGTAAAAATCTCATGTAAGAGATCAGACCAGAATGTCTGATGGCCCCCTTAGATCTTAATAAAATTTTAAATGTTAAACTGGAACCTCTTTATGTTAGATTTGAATAGCACTTCGTGGTGGGCTTCTCAATATCCCAAGTGGCATTGGGATTTCAATGGGATTGTATTTTGCAGGAGCCCATGCTGCATGCCTGAGGACACTTGGCCTTATAATCCTTGCTTGTGTAATACAGATAGCTAGAGTGAACCCAAGCAGTTTAAAAAGACAAATGTGTTGTGGATAAAAAGGAAAGGAGAGTCAGTGAATATTAAAAAAATGTCAGACTGTCATAGAAGGGATAATATGGTCTTTTGGCTTCAGTTCCACAGATGGGTATTCAAAGCCTTCATGTAAATCCTGCTGAAGTGAGGGGCTGAGGCAGTTCCACTGACTTCAGTGGGATCATTTTGAAGAAGAGGGTTAAGTGATTCTTAGTGGACTGGGACAGAGAAGAATACTGACAACATGGTTATCTTTTGCATCTAGGGTTCTTTTTCAAGCCCTGATAAAATTTGAAGCATTAAGGAAAGTACATAGTAGGAAATTGAAGAAGAAATAAAAGATCCAAAATGAAAATTTTGATTCTTGAGGCTTAGCAGAGGAAGGGGAAAACATATAAGCCTAGGAAGTGCACATGGAAGTAGTCCCCAATTAGTGATAATCATAACTAATTAGGGATGACAATCACTGTGGAGCCATAGGGTGGAATATGAGAAGGGTCTTTACTGAAATTCCCCAGGCTGAAATAATGCCACTTCTGTCTGCAGAGAAGTATTTGCCAAAGCTTGTTTTTTGGGTTGATATTTTGTTAAAACAGAACACCCAGTCAGTAATGTTGAACTGTGCTATTTTAATGTTCATAGGCAGATGTTTAAATTAATTTTAAAAAGGATTTATTTTGATTTTTCTGTGTAGAAAAATAAATAATTTCAGTTTAAGAGGTCATGTTAAAGTGAAAAATTAAGCATTTACTCAAGCCAAAATTCTTTTGTCGTTTCATTTTGTGGAAGCATTGAGTCCCTTAGGCATTTACAGTGTTTGGAAATGACTGGCTTTCATGGAACTCTGGGTTACTTCTCAGCTCAGGTTCACAGGTTGGTATGGGTCATAATTATCACAAGAATTAGCTGAAGACCATAGCAATTAATTATTTTTATGGCTTATTATCATATTCTAAACACTAAATGGTTCTGTCAAATAGTCTCAGAGAGATTTGATAGCTGACCCACAGACAGTGCACTGCCTTTGCTTACATACTTAAGCTACTAGTATTTCTAGGAAGCTATAGCTTATTAATTCATTATTATTTTATTGATGTTCAATTGATGTCTGATTAAATATAAATTAGACACTTGGTAATAATAATGTAATAGGATGAGGCAGGTGAGATTCCCCCAGGATAGTCTGTAATGAAGCTTCAAATTTTTAATAATCTTAAACTCATAAATAAATTATTACGAGTGAAACAAATGCAAAAATACTGAAATAAGCTATAAAAATGTTAAGTGGTGGTGAAGAGACACATAATCTGCTGGGAAATCTGTGTGATAACGTACACTTGGCACTAAGTCACGCCGGTCAGAATCGTTGCTCCCCACTCCTTCCAATCATTTCATATTTAGGTGTGTATCTACCCCTCCTATCCCATTATTATGCTGCACCATCCTGTTCCCAGGCATTTTGCTTTGCCTGGGAACAGTGTTAATTTAATGCACTCAGGTGACCCCAGAGGCACTGGAATGACACGGCAGCAGCAGTCCGGAGTGCTGCAGTGATTCCTGCTGTTAGCAGAGCTGCCGGGGAGACCGGCCGCTCTTCTGGACAGTTGTCTGTGAACTCTTCAGGGAAAAGTCAGGGGGAGCTGTCTCTTTGACCACACTGTCAGTGTTGAGAAGGACACATCCTCTCACTTAGCTATATCTTTCATCTTTTCCTTGGAAGACAGATTTCCCAGGTGCTCCTCTGTTTTTCTTGAAGAGTTAGCAAGAAGACCCTAAGTCTCTTAGATAAGAAAAGAAAAAAAGAACTTACCCTTATGTAAGGAAAGAAGGATGTAGACAAGGAGAGGATTCTGACAGCGTATTTGATGCCTTGTTTGGGGTTTTTGGGTCCCCAGTATCCTGCAAAGATTTTATGAGATCTCAAAACCCCCATATCTTCATTAAAACAGCACCGTTATCCAGCCTTGAAAGACAGAGAGAGATCTCGAGGCAATACTCAGTATCTGTGTTTTAGACTCACCGTAGTGGGAATTGCAGAAACTCAGCATTTTGTAAAAGCTGTTGATAATTTGAAGAATTAAGTCATGCAGCAGATTAGTAAATGTAAAGAAGCTTAGTTCCTAAAATTAATTTTGCAATATTTCCATCAGCAGAAGTAAGGGATACACAAAAGTCTGAAAATCTGGCCTTGTGACCAGAGTCACTGGTTTAGACTTTCATCTAAAATTATATTCCAGGAATTTGATGGCTATTGAATGGCCAAAGGGTTGCAAACTAGATATTTGGCTCAATACAAGGTACAGAAAAAGACAAGTATGCTGCTTTTCTGACGTGAGAGACCTTGGTTGCTAGGAGGAAAGCATTCAAGTGTTTGCTTATGTTTTGCTGGGGTGTTAACAGTGTGGGATAAACAGATAACACCACGCCTCTTAGCTAACGTTTTCTTAAATAGTGAAACTATTCCTTAATGAAGAAATTACAGTAATCACATTTCCATAAAAATAGGGAGTTATGGTACCTATGTAATTAAAGTGCTGTATTTTTCCAAACACAAATCTGCTGGCAAATACGTTTTTGTGTATTTGTGTAATTGGAGATTTTGAAATCAACTTATTGTTGAAACACAGAAAATTGTTGCCTCTCCATAACAGGGTAAGGAGAGAGGAGTTACATGTGTGATTTGCAGCATCTATAGCAAAATGATGTTCTTTTTGGTAGATATGGTTATTCCTGTGCATCTGCCAGGAGGCCCATGGGTACAGAAAACAGATCCAGCTTGACTCATTCTTCACTTTTTCAGTGATGTGCCAGGCCAGCATGGTCTGGTGGAGCTGTTTGCCAGTTCCTGTCCATACACTTGCTGACACTTCTCTGGGGAACCACATTAAACAATTGCTTGGGTCACCAGATGTCTGTGCCTCCTCCTCCATGTGCCAGCACAGGCTGGGCTTGGAAGAAGGTCCTGCCCTGCTCTTGATGTTGTTTGTACACTGCCCAGATTTCTTGTGACTCGTGTCAGTGTGATAAAAAGCCCTTCCCAGGCTCTGCTTGCTGCCTTGGATGTAGGTGTGCTGTTAGAGATTAATAAATGCCTTGCAAGATCCCTGCCACTTTCCCATGTAGGAATTAGAGAAGTCTCAAGGCTAGTTTCACACTCGGAGCTCCTCTTTTTGCCATTTTCTTGTCCTGCAAGAAAATAAGATACAAATTGCTTCAAATACAGCACCTTCTGCTTCAACTTTGATGCAAAGGTCTTATAATTGAGAGAATTTATCTGACTGTGTAAGAACTGAGAGATTTAATAGGCATTAAACAGGCATTTAAGCTGTTTGGAGCCCTACGTGCCTCTGCTGTGTGTACATAAAGCTCAGCTCAGGGAATGTAGCAAACATTCTGCAGCCTCCAGAGACACCTACAAATTTGTGGTTCTGTATTTGCCCTTGTCTCCCTTTAAAAGGCTCCTGTTGCTGCACAGCTTTATTCAAAGTTACCTCTGGTGAGGCAGAGTAGAGGATAAAATTTACAGTAATTGGTAATCAAAAGGAAAGAGGAAACAAAGGAAAAGGCCAATAATGCAAGACAATCATTAAGTGCCAAATATAATTTGTCAAAGGTGTTCCTTCTAAATTGGATGAAGGCAGCATTTTTTCAGATCAATACTGCCTCAGTGACTTCAGTACAGTTCTGGTAGCTTTTGGCCAACAAATAGGAAGAATTGATATGTCCTATGTGTAAACATTAAGACCAAAGGACTTAGTGAATTAATAGACCTTGACCATGGTCAGATATCGCTGTAAAACTGGGCTTGGAAATATTCAAGGGTTGAAGCTGGCACAAATGACATACATGGCCTGATTAACTATGAGCCAGTCTCATAGATCAGCACAGCCAGAAGTTCAAAGCTCACAGCAAACTGAGCTCAGTAGTAAATATTGTCAAGGAGTATATGCCCTGGTTATTGGTGGTCTTAGTGGGAAAACGTGTTGAATTCATTCAGAGTTTGAGGTGCCTGTCAGAGGAAGTGCATTAAGTATTTGACCCAGCTGTTGCCCATCTTTAGCCACACACCTTGCCCAGCCTGATACATTTAATTACCAAGATAAGGTGTTCTTGCTGTGATTTAATACAATATTATATTCTTACTCAATGTTACTATGGGTCAAATACTGTGTTTTATTTCAAAATACGTGGTGGGAATAGAGAGGCAGGTGTCATACAGCAGAGGGATAACCTCATAACAGGAAATGGCATTTCAACTAAATTTTCGGGGAGGAATGATATTCTGGGTATTTCCTAGACCAGAAGATCCTAGTAGCCTACTGTCAGAAGCAAGCAGCTCATCGTTCCTTAGCTGGTGTTCATCAGCCCTCACTGTGCCATAGGAGCCCCTGGCTCTGGCAGCAGAATTCTACATCTGTGGACACAATGCCCTTGTACTCTAAGCAAACCATAAAAACTTGTCCTGAGTCCCAAGAAATAGTGTTTGCACTGGAACTCAGGGATCCTAATTCAGAGCCAGCACAGCTTACACTTGAGACCAGACCCAGTGTGCCACTCTGGTGTCCCCTGGGAGGAAGGAGTCATCCATATGTGTGCATACCTACAAACCTCTGCATCTGGCAGCCTCACACTTTCCTGAAGACAGCTCTGCAGCAGGAAGGAGCATCACAGCTGCATTTTTCATCAGGAGAATATGCTAATTTTTGCTGCAACAACTGTATATTACCTGACAATTGTTCTCTCCAGTCTCTTGGGTTCACTTCATCTGTGGTGGTGTTTAGAATCCCCAAATGCTTATGTAATAGATAGAAGATACCCGATAACATAACAGGCCCTTTCTATTTTTTCTAAAGCTGTATTAATATAATTTCTTAGGTGTCATTGTGTCTTTCTCGACGTCAATCCATTGTGAATCATGCAGACACAGCAGTGAAAGAACAGAACCTGCCACAGCCTGTGAGCAACAAGAAATTTCAGCTGGATGAGTGCATAAGGGCTTTGCAAGACCGCCAGTAATTTTTTATATTCAGAGTTAAATAGAGCAGTAAGATGGAATTTAAGCTTTAGTGCAATGGATTGCAGCTCTTCAGTCAATCAAATTATAGTTCAATCAGTTCATTTTAATCACTTCTCTGGAGAGAAGTAAACCCCTATGTTGAAGAATATGCAGCAATTTTATTGATGGAAAGTTTAATTGTTTCATTTTTCCTTACCGTCTGTAACACACTAGACTTTTAATCAGTGGGAACTGAAGTTATAATGAAGTAAAGTCCACTTTCCACAGTTCACAACTAGCTGAAAATAATTGGGTTGAGACTCCCATCCAGACAGTGTAATGCCTCTGGCATTTTCCTGAAAACTACACTTAATTGCTTTGCTGATGTTGTTAAGTGGTCCTAAGGGGGATGAAGTAGTAAAGCTGCTCACATATGCAGGGAAACAATACACAAAAAATGTCTTACAAGGTCCTTAAAGGAGGACCAACTAGTCACTAGAAGACAATATATTGCACTTTCGTCCCCCCTTTTCTATACCAGACAGAACACACAGGAGAGGCTGATAAAATAAACTGGAAATTCTATAAACACTAACAGTATTTTTATTTAAGGGCAGTAAGCTTGGGAGCAGAAGTACAGAAATCGTCAAGGCAGAGCTCTTGCAATCAAACGGGCAACTTAAGGCTAGCCCAAGTCGCTTGGCATTTTTATGCTGAACACTGGTGAGCTGCTGCCTGTCTTCAGCACCTTGGCCTGAGGAACAGATGTACTCTTGTCCCCAGGGAGGGAGGACAGCTTGCTCTCTGTGCTCTAAAGTGACAGGATTTGAGCCAGCCATGAGCTGAAAGCCTTGTCCAGGCATCAGTGGGACCAGCGCATGTAACTGTTAGGCTCTAAATGCAGCCAGAGAAGGAGTAACACTTCGGCATTTCTCCTTATTTAGTGCATTCTTAGGAGACCCTCCGTGGTTGTATGGTGATTGTTTAAAATGATGAATTAACTGATAGACTCAAGGATATTCTGATGAAGAAATACATTAGCTATTTAATGGAGAAAAATACTTATTTAGGCTACTGCTCACTGAAATCAGTGTTGGAGCTGGAGCTGTTTTGGGGGGAAGAGAACTATAGAGCTAATTTAGCTTTTTTAAGTAAGCGGGGGGTTTTTGTTGGGTTTTTTGTCTTTGTTTATTTAGATATGTGGGCACAGTAAAGTCTCTCTCAACAGCCTGACCTTCCTCAGCTGCTATTTGTGTAAACTTCAGTATGACCTTTGCTTATTCTGTTCTTGCTTTTACAGGCTCTGAGCTGAACAACTACCCCCTGACGACTTTCTAGAAAGGAACATAGGCAAAATTGAGCCAAGCTAAAATCTTAAAAGTTCCCTTAACCCTACATCTGACCCCAGGTGCCTTCGAGAGTCTCTCAGTTGGTACCTCAAATTTTGGCCAGCATAACTCTTCCAGCATCTGAAATGATGCTCTTTCTACTGAAACAGGCTGAAGTCTAGACAAGGCTCAAGTACCTTGATGTGTAGCCCCATGTTAGCCTGACCATCCCCCATAATATTAATACGCTTTAACTCTTATTTCTCCTGTGGTGAAATAGTCACCTCCCATGTGTTGAAACTGCCAACCATCTGCCAAGGAGATCAGCTCTCAGTGAGAAAGTGCACTGTGTCCAATTCACTCTGCTTGCCTGTCTCTGGGAGAACAGCTCAGCAGCAGCAGTGCTTGGGCTCTGCTGTTCCTGGGGTCCTGTTTTGTCATGAGTAATGTGGTGTGGAATGGCTTTAGCAGATGCACCAAATGAGGAGTGTGTTGTGATAACTGATGGGAGATGGTGCTTGGGTTTTGTACTCTCAGACGTGCTGAGGGACTGGAGGAGCCAGGGCAACCCTACACTGCAGAGGGCAAATAACCAACCTGATGTGGCTGGCTGAAATTTGCCAGTGTTGTCTGGCTGGTTTAGAGGGTACCCTGCCCTGACCCTTCTTTTGGGGACAGGGTTGCTGTCCCAGAAGGAGGAGTTCTTCCCGGAGCTGTAATGCAGTCCCGTGCAGTAGCACAGCTGCCAGCTGGCCCTTATTGCCAAGCAGAGCTGCTTGCTGGGGCTCACATGCTTTAAAGTCTTACCCTGGATCTCAGTGGAAACAAGGAGGAGAATGATTTGATACACATTCCCCTGATTTGACATACTGTATGGTGACAACATGGTGTGTCCTCCACAAGAAATCCAAAATACGTGTTGCTGTGCAGGCACAAATCTGACTGTTCCTGATAAACTGTTCATGTGGAAGGATACAATTTGCATGGTTGTCATCAAAGCCACTGTATGTATTCATTTGTGGAAGCATGTCAGACACCATATGTCATTAATATGCCTTTGATATGTTGGTGCCTGAATCATTTTTTTAACTGCTCAGTAGCATATGTTTAAACATAAGCATCTGTTCTGTGTCTGTACTGTCTGTATTATTTATTCTTAATTTCTTATTTTCTATTGACTAAAAGTTTGATTTAAACCTAGAAAAAGTGTGGGATTAATTTTATTTTTAAAGAAGCAGAGTTTTGGTAGTATTTCAGCATATGGCCAATGTGTATCTTCTCACAGTTGAGAAGGTCATTTAAAAGAGAATTTTTCCCCTTTCAGTAACTAGAAAAAATTCAGTTCCCAGGCAAAATAAAGATTAGATTTGACTACAAGTTTTTTAAGTGAAAAAATTATTATTTTAGTGTTGGGCAGATTCTGTAATGTATGGATTTGCTGAAAAAAAGTCCCTGTAAGAGCCATATGTTACACCATGATGACAGTAAATTGGTTCTATCCAGAAACTTTTCTGATTCAGTTAAAGAACTTGCTGTATAATAAATGACTTAATAAAGGAATGAAATAATACACTATGTTTGTTAGGCTATTCATTATACATGGATGAAACTCAAAACCAGTGTCACAACAAAGGGACTCAAAAGCAGTTATTGCAACTCATCAATCAACTGAGCCACTGCAGCACCCTTCTGGGGGCTACAGCCATCCTAAAAGGCACGGTTTGGGCAAAAGCAGGGAATGACACCTTACTATGACAGGAAAACAAGAAGAGACTTTAGGAACCAGCTGGGGATACCTGGAGAGTCCAGACGTGAGTGTCTAATGCTCGAGTACAGGAGGGGCTTATGAAACATTGCGAAGGGAGCGGCTGTGTTGGACTCACCAGCGTGGTGGCAGGAAGAGGCCAGTAGAGAAGCAGCCATGGTGGCACATGGTGACTCTGCAGAGCTACAAGTACCCACCCAGTGAGCCCTCCAGCCAGGCTCTGTGAGTAAGTTCTTCCGGTAAGAACTCACCCATTCAGCAACAAATAACAAATGTCAGCTCTTGGTGGACTTGGGCAGCCTGGCTTCATATTCAGTTTGTATGGTTTGGCTCAGGTCTTTAACAGACAAACAGCCATCGCACATAACACTGGAAAATCAAATCTGTCTGAATCCAAAAGCTTTATGTCACTGTCACGGAGTCATAGCACTTCATAGCCACAGCTTAAAGCAAACCCCATCAAAACAAACCACGAACAGCTGAGTGCAGTTGCCCACCAGCTAGTTTGTAAAAAAGGCCCTGAGTAGCCCAAAGCACACCTGCGGCCATGGCAGAGCCACTGCCCGGGCTGCGGGGCCGGCAGGGACGAGGGGCCTCGGAATCAGTCAGTGCCATCTTGTGGCATTTCAGGATATTAAAACGCCCCTGAGCTACAGTAACTGCAAATGTCCTTGGAATCCACCACAATTCCAAAAATTGCAATAGTACCGCATACAAAGCCCGTACAGCTACGTTTGCTTGGCCATAGCTGCTGCGGCTGTGCATGGAGAGGCTCAGCACCTGAATGATTAATGAGGCAAATGCCTACCAATTATGGCTCATTGGAGGGGCACAGATTAATGCCTGTAATTAGAAATCCCGGGAACAGATGGAGAATTTTGCAACATCAAAAGCCTGCTCCTTATTAGCCGTGCCCTGCGCTGGGCAAGCGGAGCGCCAGGCCGTGGTTTGCCCTGCCCGGCCATCTCCAGGGACAGAGCTGGCAGCCGGGCAGGGGCTGCCCCACGAGACACCCACCCGGGGTGTGTGTGGGTGCCGGCAGTTCCCGGGGCAAGGCGGAGTTGTGCTGAAAGCCACTGGGCAGCCCCCCATCACCCGCGCACCAGGGACCCTGCGAGCAGCACGGGCTTGATGCTCGGAGGTGGCTGCTGCTGCTGCATCACTTGCAGCCTCAAACCCTTCCCTCCAGATCCCAGCACTCATTCCTGGCACCAGCCTGAGCCTAGGACGCAGCAGCAGCTGCTCTTACTGACTCAATAAAAAAAAAATTTTAAAAGTGTTCCTAGCACCTATCCTATTCTGCCCACCCACCCAAATAGGTGGCAGAGGCCTATAAGCCTTCATGTTACCATTTTATACATATACTAACCATATAAAATGAGAAAATGCATAATATAACTTGATACATGCATAATATTTACCTACTCTATAAAGCAATTTATATACTATAAACATAGAGCACAGCCAGTGGATAAAGTATTAATGTAAGTAATATAAAAATACATATATAAAGGCAAATATATAAAATGTGCATATAAATATATAGCATATAGAAGTAAAAATTACTTAAATACAAATAATTTTATAAGTAATAATATATAATTTTCTATATATTGTGTGTGTATATATAAATTTAAAATGTGCTGTTTCCTAATAATGACTGCTGCAATACCAGAAAGGAACACATACCGTTCTTAGCAGTGTAACATTTATTGCATAAAAAGGAAGGAAATAATAGCAACTTGAACAAAATTAAAACCAGCTCTGAGGCCCATTCAGGCAGCTGGTGGCCAGTGGGTACCCCAGGGGGACATCCCTTCTTTACTGCATCAAAGGGTGCTGAGGGAAGGTGGGCAGACCCTTGTGTCCCTGTAGGTAACACAGTTCCTCACTAACAAACACCCTTCATTGTTCCTTGTCTCACTGCCCACTTTGACATTGTTCAAGCATCCTAGACACACACCCAAAAGGCTTTCTGGGAGTGGTTGTGGTGCAGTTCCAAAGTTACTGCAGGACACTGAACCCTGGTATAATCTCTTTTTTGAGGACAGTAGAAATGCTCTGATGGCAGACAGACAAAATTTAGTACTTACAAGGAGTCGATTAATAGTAAATTGAAAAGTGATTTTTTTTCCATATTAATTTGATCACAAAGACAAAAAACCCACTATATGGTAATTTCATGGTCCTGAACTGTCAGTATGTTTAGTTACACATGTGACTGATGGGTTCACTGCAACCTGAACAGGGCACTTCTTATTTTCGAAACTAGGCAAACTGAGCTTTTATCTTCTATTAGTGTAAGCTGTGTCATTAAACACAAAGTAATCTTCCAAAAAGTTTGAAGCCAATATGATAATTATAACATAATTGATTGCAATTGCTTGTTTTCCTAAGATGAAATAATGATGAAATGATGAAATAATGAAAGATGAAATAATATTTCTCACAAGTGTCTCTTACTTTCAAAACTTTATATGGACTTCTGTTGGCTGAACTCTCACTGTAAATATATAACTTAGGTAACTATTTCCTCTCTGTAATGCTGGAAATTAAATATACCTTTTGACTATGATTTATTTTTCTCACTTATTTCCTGTCCTGGTAGTGAGCACTGAGTTTATTTTCTGATGGGCCAGATTTCTTTCTAGTTTTGCATATAAAAATTCCCAATAAGCCATCTCAGAGGGGATGGTATCAGCCTGAATTCCCACTAGTTTCCTCTGGCCGAGGTATGTTAAAGCATTATTTTGTTGCTCATCAGAGGGCCTGATGTAGCTGCAGTGTGACTGGAAGGGACTTTCTTCTGATGTAGCCATAAAATACCCCCAGCCTCTTTCACCATGTGACTGGGGAATTATGCACCCTGCAACAGTCTCGGAAGGAATGGAAGCAGAAAATACTGCAGCTGCCACTGAGAGGTAAAATTTGAACCCAGTTCAAGATTTGAATATCAGAGATACCTGAACACCAATGTTCTCAGCACTGCCTTTGCATTTTGAAAAATGTAACATAGACGAGAGCTCACATTTTGAGAGTTTAAGGGTTTCTCAATTCAGAGTTTAGGCTCTAGCTTTTAGAGAGACCTTGGTTTGTAACATCCCAAATTATAAGGTGGCCAAACATAGCACTCTGACCTAACTCAATCCAACATTTTCTCCCATTTCTTCACCTTACAAAACAATTCACAAAAAGTCCTGGTTTGCCTATAGAATTCATCACTGTATTATAGCACTGTATCTTACACTGGGCTTCCAAGTTAGTCCTTGGAGAGATTGCATTTCTACTTTGTAAAGATTTTTCCATTGGAAAAGTTCATCTAGAAGAATGCCTGGAAAACAACAACGCCACTAGGGGAATTCTTCACTTGAAGTATCCATCACTCCTCAGTAGAGGAATTGGAGGGATGTGTTAAGCTTGCTACATCCTCTGTCAATCTTTTGTTTATTACATTATCAAGTTGCTTGCACTGTGAAAGATTAAAACAGTTGGGTAAGTGCAAAGCACGGAGTTACTGAGCACTTTGATTATAAGTCAGACATCAAACTGGTATTTGAAGTGCAGAACTACTGAGCTTTGTCACACAAGCAGATGTTGCCAGAGGCAAGGAGGAAAGGAGCCCTGCATTTTTTTTAATGTGACTGCTGAACTTTGCACTACCTGAAGAACCAGGCACTGTGTGCAGCTCCTGGTTAGATGCCTTTCAAACCTGTCTTCTGCCTAAGGGCTACCAGATGTGCAGCTGAGGCAGACGGATAGATTTTCCCATTGTGCATCTCCTCAACCTGAGGACATGCTGCTTGTTGCTCTACGTAAATGGTAGGGCTGCTTTATTAATTTAGGACTCTGAAAATAGTATTTTTCCCTTTTGCTCTACTTTAAGGAGTTCTTTCCAGTATGAGAATGAACTATTAATGAGCAAATATACTTAGGGAGGAAGACTTCATCGTGGATATTTATTCAGAATTTCAGCTTAAAAGATCCAACTAGAAACATTTGCCATACATATTACTTCCTGATAACTGTGGTCTGCCACACATACATTCTGACTATCTCTAAAGATTGGTGGGGATTTGTCCATAGGGGACTCCTTAAGTCTGGTGACTTATCTATCCCACTACCTGGATGTCCATTTACTCTGAAGGATCCAAGAAACATCCAGTAAACAACTCTCCATGCCCAATGAACTGACTCAGGACCCTGGGTTTCTGGGTAAGTACATTCGTGTCTGTTAGTGTTCAAGTAATAAAATGCTTCCCTCTCTTTTCAACAGGGATTAAGTAAACCTACAAGGAAATATTGTACCACATTGAACAGGTGTGAAATTCATTTCTAGGCTTGTGACGGAGAATAGCAGGGGTTTCATTAACCATCAGTAGAACTGCACCCACCTCCCTCAATCATAAAAAGCTGTTGCAATGTTCCCTACAGATTTTCTTCCTTCACATGCATCATATGCACATCACTGGTGTATTTGCAAATGCCTCCACTGCTATTGCCTACCAATCCTTATGACAGAGAGTCCAAAACATCATGCTGGAAAACTGTGTGTCTGTGTACCTTACAGAGAGAGGAAGGTTTGAACTGGTGGAGTATTCCCCCACGTGGCTGCCACAATCTCGTGTCACCATAGATGCTCTCTGTGTCACTGAAGGAGCAGACAGCGATGCTGGCAGAGGAAGGTGGCTTTTGGAGGGTGAACTAATGCAAATGCCACAGTCACAAAAGGGAGAGAGTTCATTTAGGAAAATCCATTTGAGAAGAGAACCTACAGAAGACTAACAATACAACGAGGTGCACCTCAGAGCAGAAACCCTCCTCTGAACAAATGTGGGCCACAACTATATTTTCTAATTCACAGCTGTCTATAGTGTCTCTTTAAGTACATTTGTCTATGCCTACTTCCAAAGAAATGCTATACTGATAAGATTTTTTTGTTTAAAAATAAATAAATATTATACATTGGAATTGTACATAAAATTATTTTTCCCCTAGATATGTTCCTGGTGTCTTTTTGCATTATGTGCAATCATGAGTGACCCCAAGGTCAATTATTAACAAAACCTCACAGAAAGCCCTGCTAGATAGGGAGAAACATGAAAATCTCAAGGAACAAAGTATTTGACTTCTAAACAGAACGCCTGCCTAAGACCAAACCTCATTAGGGAAGTCCTCCAGGCAAACATCGTCTCATTATTTATTGTCATGGTTTGCTGAAGATTCCTCAGTGTAACTCACAATTGGGTTTTAAATAAATCTCTCTGTATAGTAAATGTGATATTCTTGCATCTAAGCAGCAGGGTTAGCTGAAAACTAAATAAGACCAAAATTTCACATTTCAGGGACTCATAAACAGCTTAGAGTCTGACAGCAATGCAACAAGAGGCAAAAATATGACTGACAACATATGGCTGAAAAGGAGGGTCGCAGTGGCTGCACAACATAACAACGAAACAGCGAGACTGCAGAGCAAAAGCAATTAGCTACAAGTGTTGCTAATGTGGAATTATTTACGGTGAGGAACTTCTTTATGGCACAAGGATGGTGCTGTGTTTATGATTAACATTTAAGGCATGAAGGCCTTGGATTTAAGGCTTTGCTTCCCATCCTTCATTCCAGCCTCTAGAGGGTCAGTCGGGCCCAGGCTCTCAAATGTTTTGAGGCATTCTGATATCCTGGAAGAATTGGTCTAAGCCTCCTGGAGTACAGCTGCTCATCTTGAAATTTGGGATACTAAAGCTTCTCTCTCTCATAACAGGTACTGTGAATTGGAGGCTGCTGAAGACTGGGAATGTTTTATCAAATGCTTTTGCTATGGATCTTTTCAAAGGGATGAAGGTCTGATAGATTTTCCTTACAAATCTTTTCACATCAAAGGGTTAACTGATGTTTATACCTAAGGTGACCATGACTTCCATTTTTGATTCCTCTATATTGCTGAGACCTCTTAAGGAAGTCCAGAATACCTCAGAACTTTCCATCTCTAATCAGAACAGTGTAAAGTTCTCTTCAAGGAGAAAATCCTGTGGTGTGATCCATTTTTCTGCTGTTGTTAAATATTCTTGGGCTGATTCAGCATCTGGGCTGATGAGTTGGCCCCTGGAAGCTCCTGCTTTGGTTGCTCTGGAGGAGGCCGGAGGGGCAGCACAGTGGAAAGTTCCTCTCCTCACCAGAGGACATGCACAGGCCACTCTTGCCAGGGCACAGTCTCCTGACTCCCTTGCTTGGCTCAGTTCACTGCCTCTGCTCCTGCCCATAAAATATTCATTCTCTTAAATTTCATATTTATCACTTTCCATAACAAGGTTTCTCTACTAAGGTAATACTATAGTCAAACAAATGTAAAGCTGGTGAGGATAGAGAGTAAAATAACTGGAAAGGTCTTTTTTACTCAGTGTGGTGAAAGGGGATATTAATACAAACAGATTGCTTTTTTTAGTGCACCTATTATAGAGTCATGCCCACTCTTTGCTGAATGCATACCTATGAGACTGTGTGTGTGCAATAAAACCCTTAGTTTATTAAGCATTTTTTTCTATTCTGCTATGTCAGTCTAAATTCACTTTGAAGGCAGGAATGATGGAATTGTTCAATATATTGTGTGCACAAGGTTGTGACCTCTGCAATCAGCCTCTGAAACACTGCTGTCTGCTTACTTTTGGGGCAGCTGAAATGAATTATGAGGTAGCCCCATAAAACAGTGTACTAAATCTGAGGCCTCTGAATATGCAGTACCTGTGTAATTTTGTATTCTAACTCCAAAATATTTATAATCTCAATAGGATTTAAAAAATGAAAATTAAACATACTTTTTACTGAACATCTTGTTTCTAAACAAGGTCTCAATTCTGCAAGAGCTCAAATGGGTGGATGGCCTTGTTCTTGTAAAAAAAAGTGCCACTGATTTCTGCATCCATTTGTGTTTGTGTTTTGCAGGAGATATCCTGGAACTGTAATTGTGTCATCCAGCAGGAAGGCACAGGTACATCTGCCTGAGATCTGGACAGTGCTGTGAAGGACACACCTGTACACTGAGGCACACCCTAACAGTGGGTGGGGGGAAATGCTCTTGTTTCAAAAGGGGGTCAGAAGGAATACCCTCCATGATAAATCTGAGACCCCAAACACCCTGCTCTGCACATAAGATCCTCTGAAGACTGACCAGCCAAGCTGGAACACCCAGTGTAAAGCTGTCATCACTCTGCATTTCCACACTTCTTAAACTCACTTTCTTCATTCTCTGTAACATGTGCAACTCGAATTATGTCAGCCACCACAACGATCTTTTGCTTTCATCAGCTCTGTGGCAGCAGCTCTGCCTCCCTTCTGTGCTGTTACTAACGGGGTAGCTCCAAATTGGTTCTTTTCCACACACAACAAAGGCCTATACAGCACCAGCAGGGCCCATGACGTGGGAACCAACAAACAGAAAGTCCAGTTGCTGAAGTTTACCATTGGTGGCTCTTATTCTGCAAAACGTTTAAACACCACACTTTTACTAAAGCTGTGGTGAATATTCATTCAGTGCTCATGGATGAACACAGTTCACCAGACCCCTGTGTTAACCACCACAGCTTTAATTCGCTTATGGAGCTTGAAAACTTTCCCAGCAGGACCCTCTGAACAGATGTAATTTATATAATACTTTAAAAAAATAAAGCTTTATTTATTCCTACCTTGAAGGTTCAGGGCCTTGAGGAAAATGTGTTAACACAGGGAGAGGCAAAGCTTAACCACCCCATGCTCCAGGAAGGGAAAGCTGTCACTGAGTTGGGAAAAGCCAGGCTGTCCCACTCACAAAATATTGTCTTTGTTCTCCACATGAATCAATTTGTATCTGCTGATAACCCACTTCTTTCCTAGGATTTCAGGTTTAGGATTCCCTTTGATGCCAGACTCACTGTTGGAAACAATAAACCACTTTAACTTTGATGGAGCTACAATTATTCCCTCTAGTCAGCTATTTGATTGTTTCTGCTAAAAATCTTATGTCACCATTTCATTTTGGGTAGGCTTCCCTCTTCATCCTTTCTGATTTAAACCGTGTCAGTCATGGAAGATTCAAATCAGATAGCCCAAGAGGCATGTAAGGTTTTCATATAAAATATGCATAAATTTATCCTTCCCTGTAACATGCATGACTAAAATGATATCAGTGACCCCAGTAACCATTTTTCCTTTCATCATCCCCCTCCCCAGCAGCTCTGCTTCCCGTCCGTGCTGTCACAAGCAGCGTGGCCGTGGTGCCTCTGACCAAGTCACAGGAGCACAGAAACCACTACGCCCAGGGCTAGAGGTGTCTTGGCCTGAACACGTGTTGGTGCCAACACTTGTGAGGGTTTCAGCCTGTCTGGAGCACAGGAGTGTTACATCAGGCAGCTCAGCCTGGTAATGGTAACCTAAGCTACCAGCAGCAGGGAGGCGTTTGTGCTGTGCTTTGCTCCGAGCAGCGCTCAGAGCCTGTGACACTGTCTGACACTGACTGATTAAGATACAGGTACTGTGGTGCTGTCGGGAAAGAAGAAAGAGGACTTGCCGTGCTGTTGCTGCTCGTGGATCTCCAGCAGGGCAGCAGCCAGACACCAGTGCACAGCAGCGTCGTGCTCTTCCACCTCTTCGGAGAATTTCTTTCCAGTCAACCTGAGGAGATTAAGAACACACCTCGTTTTTAACACAGCCTGTCCCTCCACACAGACTCCAAAGTCTGTGTATCATGGGTGATCAAATCCTCATGACTGGGGAGGGGACTGTGATAGGAGATGAAGGAGACATGAGAAGGACAAAAAAATGAACTCAATAATGAGCCTTACCAGGAAAACATTAGGAAAGCTGCTTCTGACTGCAGCAAACAAGACCAGGTCCTAACAGGGAAAGAAACAGAGCTACCTAGTTATGCTGCGGATATAATCTTCCTTTTCTCCACGACTTTTACTTGCCATCTGTAAACACCAGACATTCAAACTTCTCCCTGATCCCCATTTTCTGAGTATCCCCATAGCCCACACTACACTACTAGTGGCAATGGAGAAAGGATTACTTTGCCAAGCAGCCTAAGACATGGGACTAGAATTTTAGTTTTATTTCGTTTAATTCTCAGGGCTTTCCCCAATACAAAAGACAGGGTTTCCCAATGTACCTTTTCATCTCATCTCACAAATGATGAAATAATCGTTTCCCTTCTCTCTGAGGGTGATGTGAAACCCTCAAAAAGACTAACATATGTGGTGTTCAGAAATGGGGACACTCTTGAGCTCAGGCTTACATTTTTGGCCTTCTGGAGTCACTTCTCCTTACAGCCCATGCAGGTAGGAAGGCAAACAGGAACACAGCAGTTCTCAGAGAAATCTCTGCAGACCTGACATTCTCTTATTCATTTGTGTGCCAAACCAGGCATGTTTCTGTCACCTGTGTGGCACCAGAATTGTCCTTGTCCTCTGCAAAGTAGAGGAAACAGGAAAGATTCTGGTCTTCCTTCCACCATGGAGGAGGCAATTTGGCTTCCAGGAAACTCTATTCTCTACCACAACCAGGCTCTTTTCATCTTGGCTTTCTTAATAAATATTTAGAGGGCAGTTCATATTTTCCCTTCTGCTGTATGTAACAGAGCTGATTATTGCTAAGGTCAGGTGGCTCCATGAGCTAATTAATATTCACAGGTAGCAGTAAGAAATAAGTACAAACCTCATCTCTCTCCTCAGCTTTAATTACAATATCAGTGCTATCAAATTCCATGTGGATACACCTCCCACATCAGCTCCAAACAATTTCAGATGTGTATACAGGATTCACAGCATCTTTAACTCGTGATCTTCTGTCATTACCATATAATTACTCTAATGCATCTTTACTGTGC
This sequence comes from Callaeas wilsoni, assembly GCA_013398955.1. Lineage (NCBI taxonomy): Eukaryota > Metazoa > Chordata > Aves > Passeriformes > Callaeidae > Callaeas > Callaeas wilsoni. The sequence continues at coordinate 45,575 of VWPU01006572.1, forward strand.
AATGCCCACCAGAACTAACAACCGTGGAGCGCCTCGTGTAATGACAGAATAGAGACATCAGTGTGGAATTTTGGCTTACAGGGACCGGCAGCATTCCTTCCAGTCCCATTATTCAACATTTGTGAGCAACCTGACTCCTACCTGCCTTCCTTTCCTTCTCTAAATTTACTCTATGAAACATTTATGTCATTTTAGCACTGAGAAGCCCCAGGCGGCACTAAAATCCCAGTGGGAATGTAGCATAAGTCAATGAAGTGACAATAAATTGTCTCACCTTGATCAACTCCATGGATATAGGAGAGGAAGAGAGGAAGGTGAGTCAGGGAAGAGTAACTGTATTTTGCACCTTGCTGTGCTATGGGTGAGCATCTGGGCCTTGTGCAGACGTGGGAAAAGAGGTTCGGAGAAATTTGACAGAAAATGCAATACTGACTACTTAAGTTAGCAAATATCCCTCAATTAAGTGCTGGTGGAGGTCAGATACAAAAGTCAGTTAGAGAGAACTGGGCAAGCTTCAAAGGGTCTTTGTGGCAAAAAGCTAAAGGATGAGCCAGTGCAATAACCTCTCAAACGACAAGCCATGGAGATGATTTTAGCCTTTCATTTCTACCACTACAGAAAGTGAAGAACAAAGTACACATTCTAAAGACATAAAATGGGATGAATTTTTGAACCTATGTAAGGATTTTTAAATAAGAGCTAGCTGCAGACATCTCACAATGCACTATGCAAAGCATTCCTGTGCCTTTGCAGAGGTTTACAAAACTCTCTCAATATATCAATTTCATCAGTCCTTTTACTTTTCTTAAACGGCAATCATTTTAAACTGAATAATAGCATCTATATTTGATGGATTTGGCTTTTTATGTGATAACAGTCACTATGATTAAAACATACATTATCAAGACTTGAAAAAGACAGTTAAACAGGAATGGCATTACGTTGTAACCTATCCAAATTGTAATTGGTGTTTAATTGTAGCTCTACAAGTAAACACAGAAAGACAAACAACAAAGAAACCTCTGGTCTGATTGAAAGCAATTAAGAGAGGAAAACCCAAGAGAGCTAATATATGAAGTTTCAGGGAGGAAGCATTCCTTCCCTGAAATGCAAGGGCCCTGCTTGAATCTTAGAGAGGTAAAGCATGGGAATAGTGCAGCTGTTTCTGGGAAGTTGCCTTTTGAGTGGAAATGGAAATTAAGAGCTGCCAGGCTGATTTTTATCTCTCTTGTCAAATTTGTATTGTATATGTTTGCTGATGTTCTGTAACATCCCAGTTAGCTCTGTTTGCATATTAACTGTTTGGTGTCTCAGATGCTCATATAAGGATCATAAATATTTTGTGGAAGATATAACCATCACTTTCAACTGTATAAACTATTTTTTTTCTAAACAGCTTTCCCTCTGTTCTTGCAGAAGACTTAAGGAATCCCTGAAGAACTACTTTAGGATGGGCTCTTTCACCATCAGCTGACAGGGACATGCAGGAAGCAGTTCCTGAGCAAAAGGACTTCCACAACAATCACGGTGCATCTAAGCCCAGTGAGTTCACCTTTAGGGCTACACTGATCCCAGCCATGGAGAGATGGAGGGTGAGGCAGTTTCAGGGAAGCTGGAAGCTAGCACATCGTTCTGAGTGCCTAAATCCAGGATTTGGCTCTCTCCAGGGGTACCTGGGTGAGAACAAGGGTGACATGTATGGTTCACACATGGAGTATGCAGAGTTCATATATGCAATTGGAAAGAGGTTTTGACAATGGACAGGGTTTGTGGTTTCACAGGGCATCATCTCTAATTATCAGGAAGGCTCCCTGGTTCTGTTCCAGAATGGAAAAGGAAAATATTTTTTATCTACTTTAACATCACACTGGCACTGCCAGATGATTCATAGGCTCTGGAGAACACAGACATTACCAGCTCAGCACATTTGTGTACCAATCACCATTTGTCATATGTGAGTACTTCCCACAGTCCTAAAAAGGGATTTGTTTTGTGTATTATTTGCAGGAAATATAACAAACTCCACACTGAACAGCAAAATAAAAACAGCACTTGATTATTTTATCGAATAGTTGCCTATTTACTTGGCAAAACTTCACTTTAGGATTTTTTTATGCTCTCTAATAAAAGGACCCCCACAGCTGTCTTCTCTGTGGAGAAAAGCTGTCAACATCCAGTATAATTTTCTGCATATTGAGTGAAGTACTTGAAAGTCCCAGATCCATTTTAATATGTGAGCTGCTGTCCCATTTGTATGTAGCTGGAGAGAGTAGTTTTATCCTCATTTAAAAGAGCCATATGATGGATTTCTTTCTTTAAACAAATACTGTTTGAAACTTTTCTTTCTTCTCTCTCTTTCCCCCAGCATACACCTTTCCTCTCTTGTTAGGCACCAGTGTGCTGAAATCACTGCACAGCGCTGACATCTCACTTGTTATACATAAAACGATGCCAGTACCATTTCTTTTTTGATGTCTCTGTGCATGATCTGCTGGAATAATTCCCAGATTAACTGTTTATTAATATAATTTTGGCAAAACAGTTGGTGAGGAAATTCCAGAGCACTGCCTTGAACAAGGTCTTCACTACCCTTTTCTGAATTTTCTGACCCTGGGAACTGGCAGCTTCCAATCTTTCCAACCCAATCCTGGCCAAAGCTCTCTCCAATCCTGATCCTGCAAGCACCTTGCCACACAGCACTAGTCAGGAGTGCTCAGTCCTTGCACAGCTATTAACTCTGATGCAATGAAGTGTTGTTGTTATGGGTTGCAGGGAGCATGTTTAACATCCACAGCTATTTTTAATGATTCTGTCAAGAGGAAGGATTACAGGTCTGAAAGCACAGGGAGATTTTGTGTCAGAGTTACAAAGCCTTGAACTCTGCACACACCATGACTGAACATAGTGTTCATGTGCTTCAACACAGCCTGACACTGCAAAAGTCATGGTTGAAAAACAGGACATGTGAAGGTTATAGAACATTTAATGGCTCCAGTGTAAACAATACAACACCAAGAATCAAGTGCCAAACATTATCAACCTCCCAGTCTGGATATGCCGCATCTCACAGGCTGAGAATGACTCACTCAAACAACCTCAGATGGCAAACCCCCAGGCAGACAGGTTTGGAGTGCTGCTACCACTTCAGCATAGAGCATGTGGTCCAAGAAGCAGGCACTGAGTAATTCCCCAGACAGTGCTTGCAGATGCTTTCACCCAAATTCAAGATCTCTGCTCCACATTTCTGTTTTGAATGAACATAAAAAAGTAGATTCTCAAATTTTTCAATGGATTTAAAATTCTGAAAATTTTACATTGGAATAAATAGATAGTTTTATTGCTGATTATTTTGTCTGAAACAAATGGAGCCAACTGTAAAAATCTTGGATGAACCTGGAAACAGGAACACTTATGAAAGCAGCAGAATGGAGAGGCTCAGGGTTCCTGGGGCTGCTTGTTTCTCACCTACCAACAGAGTAGGAACCTCAGAAATACAGACATTCACTTTAACCTGCAATCCTGGAATTTACAGTGACCGCTGCTGGAGGAGCAAAAGAATGAACCACTACTGAGGAAGCTTTCCTAGGGCTTCCAGGTTTCCACCTCCACTGGCTGGGGACTGGCCCAGGAATTAAGGCATCCAAATTTTTGAAGAAAGGAGTCAGAGCTTCAGGAGCCCCAACTTGGGTCAGAGATCTCAGAAATTCAGGGTTTCCAGCTCTACCAAAGATACTTGGAAGATATGTGAGCTTCTAGGTTCAGCTCCTAGCTGAGCTTCAGGAAACCTGCTCAGTGCCCTGGAGTTGGAGGAAGGTCATACAAAACCCCAACAGAAAGACCCAGAGACCCACAGAATTTCCTGTGAAATATTTTTGGTCTCAGTAACTCAGCATTTTCTAATGAAGTACTGCTTACTGGAAAGTTTCTGCCTATTTCCATTTGGGAGGACATTATTCAGATGGTCATGACACATTTTGGATGATATGAGAGAATTAAGTTCGGTCTTCTTGCCAAATTCCATCATGGCAGATAATTTCTTACCTATTTAAATCCACCTCATATTAACAGTGCACATTCTTTTAGCTCACATTCTGTCTTGTAGCTCTTGTACTGTTAAATATTATCCACATTTCATCTCCTCTATAGCTGCTTTTCAGCAAATTCAGTGCTAGGTTAGGGTATGGGATCTGTATATGGGAATGGGAGCTCTGGGGGTCTCTAAAATCACCTGTGTTACTGCAAGAACATCAGTGCCACATGAAGGATTATTTTTAGTACCAGAGAAGTTTTCGCAGAGCAAGGTCTGATCCCACACAGAATGGGACTAGTCTGATGTCAAATTATTTTATGCCATTATGGCACATGACTGCATTACAGAGTAGCTCTTGTATTTTTCTATCTCCTCAGGAACATTTATTCCTACAATGAGGATCCTGCATTGACTCCAACGAAGACCCAGGCCCCTATTGTGCTAGGCACTATAGCAACAGACAGTAAAAGGCAGTCCTTATTCCTAAAGACCTTTCTATCTAAATAGACAAGACATTGCCAGAGATTTATCTTTTATTCTTCAGTTTATAACAGTTGCAAAACAACTTGGATGAAGAATAAAAATTGCAATGAATAGGCTGTGATGATCCCAGCTGTGGCACGAATCTATATGGAGGTGGGAAACCCCGAGCCAGTAAAAGCATGGAGGGGTATAATCCTGAACCAACTGAAGTAATGTGAGAACTCCTACAGACTCTTCTGGGAGCCAGGATTTCCCCTCTCTGTTCCCATTTCACCAGGTGCCTATGTGCATAGCACAATGCAGAGTTGTAGTGATATTTCTGAATTCTCTGGCACTACAAGCAGAACAGCAGTACGGCCGCACAATCAGGATTGCAGTATGGCCCCACAAGCAGAACTGCAGCACGGCCCCACAAGCAGAAGTGCTTTATGGCCCCACAAGCAGAACTGCAGTATGGCCCCACAAGCAGAACTGCAGTATGGCCCCACAAGCAGAAGTGCTTTATGGCCCCACAAGCAGAACTGCAGTATGGCCTCACAAGCAGGATTGGATCACAGCCTCACAAGCAGAACTGCAGTACAGCCCCACAAGCACGACTGCAGTACGGCCGCACAATCAGGAGTGCAGTATGGCCCCACAAGCAGAACTGCGGTATGGCCCCACAAGCAGAACTGCGGTATGGCCCCACAAGCAGAACTGCGGTATGGCCCCACAAGCAGAACTGCGGTATGGCCCCACAAGCAGAACTGCGGTATGGCCCCACAAGCAGAACTGCGGTATGGCCCCACAAGCAGAACTGCGGTATGGCCCCACAAGCAGAACTGCGGTATGGCCCCACAAGCAGAACTGCGGTATGGCCCCACAAGCAGAACTGCGGTATGGCCCCACAAGCAGAACTGCGGTATGGCCCCACAAGCAGAACTGCGGTATGGCCCCACAAGCAGAACTGCGGTATGGCCCCACAAGCAGAACTGCGGTATGGCCCCACAAGCAGAACTGCGGTATGGCCCCACAAGCAGAACTGCAGCACGGCCTCACAAGCAGGATTCCAGCACGGCCCCACAGGCAGAGCTGCAGCATGGCCCCACCGCTCCCTGAGGGGACGAGCCCGGGCAGGGCGCGGCGCTGCCGTGGTGCCGGTGGTGCCGCGGTGCCGGGCGAGCACAGCCCCGGCCCTGCTGCACGGGGGCTCCCGCAGAGCTGCCGCGGAAGCCCTTACTGGGAGCGGGCTCACCAGCTGCCCGCATGCACTGGTGTGTCACCAAATCACGGACCTACCTCAGACAGTAAGCTCAATGATTAATCATGGTCTACAGCACTCCATGGTCTCCAGTGCAGGGGCTATTTAGGTGACAGTGAACTCCCTGAACATACTGTGTTTCTTGCTGCAAATCCTTTCTCTAAGGGATACAGACTAAAAATATTCCTGAGATACAGCTCATAAACAGACATATCCCCTGTTCTGATCTTGCTGATGTTCTATGTTATTATTTGTTTAAATTGCATGGCTCCCCAGCACTAACAGGAGACTCTGGTAACTTGTTCCTTGTCTGTTGGAAGTGATGCAATGCACAATAAAGCAGAGATAATAATGATTTAAAAGGTGCAGGTCTCTTTTCTGGACATTCTGACTATGAATGTAATATAATAGAGGTTTGAGTGATGCTTGTTTTGCACCCCTGAGTTTATCATAAGATTAACAGTCTTTATTATTTTGCAGAACAAGCAGTAGCACCTCATCAAGGGTATAATCACCTCAGTCAAAAAACAAACAAGCTTTTACTTAAGGTGCTAAAAATATAGTTGAGAAACCTTCGATCTCAAGCCGTGTGATAAAATAGACTGTGTTGACTGAGCAAATCAGCAGCTGCTGCTGTGCAGGCTCCTTCACCCTAACAATGCTTGCCTTTTTCTCTCCCCACCAAATTTAGAGATGATGTCAGTGTAGCCAACCCCAGGAGTTCAAAAATCAGAAGACAAACCAAAATAGAATCACAGCATTGATATCAAAGCCATGGAAGTTATTGAAACTGAAGCGTATGATTTGGGGGGTCAGCCTTTAGATTTTTTAATTCATAGGAGACAGCCTTCTCCCTTCCAGTCGTCTGCTCAGTTCTCCTGGCTGTCTGATATGCCCTATTTCAGAGTGAGAGACAACACAGGACAATGGGAAGCACAAAGGATTGGGAATCTATTTAAAGGATATATATAAAGCTCAATTTTCCACCATATGTAGAGCCTTAATCCTGCAAATATCATCCCTGAATGCTCAGCTTCATTCATAAAAGCGGCCCCATGGAAGCCAGTGGGGGTCCTCTTGTACCAAAGTTTCCCCCTTGTTTAAGTTACTATTGCACGTCAGAAATGTTGGCCTGCGTCACGACGTTAAGAATTAGCTAAAAATGAGGAGATCTGTTGCTCAGTTTTCTCTGTGATCTTGGGCAAGTTTTGATTCAGTCTATATCCCAGCTTCCTGCTCTTTAAAAAGGGGTAGAATTTATCTCTAGGAGGTACTTGGAAGCCTCCAGACAAGAGATAATAAAATGCAGAAAATTAATACATTGTCTCTTTCTGATGTAAATTGATTTCTAGCTAACACAGCTGGAAAGAATGCTTAAAAATCAAAAGCATTTCATAATTAAATATCCTAATAAAACCAAACTCCTAGAACTGGACTTAATCCATCATGGATCAAGTCTGACTGAGCAGCTGAGAGAAGCAGAGGACATTCTCAGTGCTGAGAAGATATACTTCTCATTTCACTCACTGGACCTTTTGCACTTCAATGGGATAAATAGAACCCTCTCTAAAAAGAGCAGTTCCTGGGAGCCAGGAATAAACTCATACAGGAGTTTATCAAGATGTAAACCTTTAGTTTTATTTTTTCCTACACAAAATATCAAATTCCTCTGAATTTTAAATTTAAATTAATTTATCCTATTTTAAAATTTAGTCTGAATGTAAAGTCCAATATTTTGAAGCAGCAGTAGCATGTTACAATGAAAGTTTGTTAGGAAAGTATGTACTTAAAATAACGGAAGGCTTTCATCTTTTATTAAACATTTGAAATTACTAAAAGATACTACCTGAGAGTGGCTTAATTTAAAGAGGCAAACTGATGCATTTTGTTAATTAGACCATTAAAAAACTCATTTATGTGTAAATAAGTCTAGGCCATTAAATCGTAATGTACAGTGTCAACATGAAACTTCAATCTGAAAACTTTCTAGTTATGTTAATTCATGGCCCTAAAAATTACTATCAAACTAATTATTAGTATTAGAATTAATAACTAATTAATAATATTAGAATTAGTATCAAAGAACTTACTTCTCCCCTCCTGTTTTTAAAGAAAAAAGATGTATTTGTAGTAATAAAAAGTGCTATTTCTGCTCAGTCCTTCAGTCGCAGATTCTCTTTGTGTACAAGACTTTGTTTAGAGTGCAACACCTATATGTTGATATCTATGATCTGTTTGAATATTTTAAAAACATAGCAAAAAATGGCTAGCAGTGATGTTGTCCCTGATTTTCATGATAGCAAGAACAGATTATTTCAGTGAAATCACATATTGTAAATTAATGGCATAATGAGGCATAATAATGAGTCAAAAATATTATTTCGCACAGCTGAAAAGGCAAGGCTAAAAGGTCGTCTTCTGTTAAGGTTCGTATTACATTTATAAAGTCATATTCTCAATTGCTCATAGCTTTACAAAACAGGAAGTAAAGCTGCTACGCCAGGAAATTTCTGAGATTCTGAGGCTGATCTTAGAAAATATTGGGAAAAAAATGTAGAAACATTTCTGAAAGTTCAGCCATTTCCAGTAACAGAGTAAAAACTGTCCCATTTGATTCCAGAGAGATACTGGGAGAAGTTGTTGCAAAGACACTGAAGAGAGAACTGAGAGGAACTGGAAATGGGCAGCAGAGTGCAGGAGAAAGAGAGGCTGAGTGGTCAGTGAGATGCTGAAGGAGAAACCTGCAGAGCCTCCACAACTGAAAAAAATGAGAGCGGGCTGAGGGCAGAAAAGAGCACGGAGGTGATGATGGGATGGAAGTGATGCTGAAAGACACCGTAGAGAACAGCAGAGAACGCAGCCTGGGGGAAATGGCCTGTGCCCACTCGTCTGGAGGGCAAATCCTAAGAATGCCAGAATCCCAACCCTCACATAAAAGGAAGCAGTAATTATCATTTCTATACATACAGGTCACAGATCAAACACAAAATAGTAACTGGTGAAGATTATTGATTTTCCTTTGTATACCCTTTAATGAACGGTTAAAATTCCTTTATTTTCCAGATGTCTAAAATCAAGAGGATGCAGAAATGCCTGTTCTGTGTGCTCCTAATCAGGCCTCAAATGCTGATGTAACACATGGGGGGAAAAAGGAAGAAAGATAGAACAGTGAAAATCGTGTGAAGGCTCTAAGGAGAAGGGATGCTTTTAAGGTAGTAGCAGTGATACCAGGTGAGCTGTAAGAAGTAACTCCCACTGCCAGGAATGTTGTCCAGCCTTGGCAGGAACATTCTCTGCATCCAATACAAGACTGTATTTGCTTCCTGACTCAGTGACTGGTTGATATATGGACACAAAAATTAGGGTGTTTAAAAATACAAAAATACTTGAATTGTTTTGAATCTTCCTGATTGACTTGAGCACACTACACTAACAAAGGACACAGTCTTTGCCTTACATGCAGACTGAATTCTTGCTTTGTAGATAACAATCTGCCCAGAAGTAGATGACTGACAAGAATCTTTTCACCAAAGGACTGCATTAAATATGGTTGTTCCTGCTCAGATCCAATGTATGTAAATTATTCATGTTATATATGAAACCATATTACCGTTATATAGGAGAAGTGATTGCTCCCACCGTACACATTCTTTGGAGTTGTGACACATGCACAATCAAGCATGACACAAGAAAATTCATCAAAGAATATTTAAATATACCTTAGGGAGCCACTAACTTTTCTGATGGTTTTACAGTAGGAAAACTAATTGCATCTGCACAATACAACAGTTTTATAAGGGTTGAGTTCATCAATGCTTTTACTTTTTTCCCTGGTAAACATTTAAAACACTTTACTTACATTGATTTTAAAAAGTCAGAAATGACTGAATGGTTTGAATACATTAAGGTTTCTTCCATTTTAGGTATTCTTACTTGTTCCTACTGGCTTTTTGCAATACCAGCAATGCATAGAAATTCTTGACCTATCAAGGTGGCATCAGAGTGGATAATAACACGCAATTCTTCTTACAAAGACCTTGCACTTTTTCTAATATTTAAAATTAAAGTCAAATTAATTGTATAAAATAATACATTGAAATCACTAAAAATTCTTCTGACATACATAGTCAAGTTTGTTATAATGAATACATTTGGTTTTACAGAGACTATGAGGTTTTCATCTGTAATGGTATACGCACTGAATGCATTCATATAATTATAAGAAATTCTGTAAACTGTCTCGATTATTGCTATCTTGGAAATTCTCTTAGTGTTCAGAAATGTGCAGAAAGAACCAAATAAATACTTTATTCTGTTGTGACTTATCCAATTATCTGGTGGGGCATTGTGAGTGACAGGCTACAGTCAGTAGTCTGAAATGGTGAAATTTCACACTGCTTTGATGTTTTCTTAAGTGGCTTTTGACAAATTGTACTAGATGTATAAAATTCCATATGGAGTCTGCTGGATTATATGATCTTGCTTTACAATTTATCCAAAAGAATATTTTGCCAAGGCAATTTAATTCCTTGTTAAACTGGAAACAACAATGATGCTGCGGATCCATTTACACACCAAGTTCAAGTTTCTTATTTAGCACACTGTGGAGCACTTAAATTGGAAGTTTTTGTTCCCCCTGGACATGTGAAGATTGATTCCAGTGGTCTCCCAAACAGACTAAAAATCAGGATAGTTGAGACTGACAACATTTCATTGGTATGAGCAAGGGCAGAGTCAGATTATTCTTTGCCAAGCTGTATGACTATGGAGCACCATCCTAATATTTCTAACTCTCTTCCTACTTCACTATTGATATTGTGACAGGATTTGTAATACCATTAGGCGCTGTTGCCAAGAGCAATTCTTTTAAAGAGTGTGACACTGAATATAGGCTCTGGCAAATGATGCCTTCAGTTAGAAAGTATTAATGTGACAGAACTCTTCCCAAACCTTTTACAGAGAATATGTCTTGACCAAAAAGTGACAAAAGAGAAAATAGTGCTTAAACCTGTGCAACATAGCACTGAGACAGAAAAATCTCTGCTGAAAATGCCTTTTTGTGCAAGAATCGATCTCACTGTCATTTTTAGTAATGTAAATCACAAAGAACCATTGAAATCAGTGGGAACTACAGCAGTATAAATCAAGTGTCATGAATAACAAAGTTGTAAGATATTGTTATTGGGTCACTTAGTTCTGCTCCGTAGTTTTATTTTAGCTCTAACATTTATCGGCTTTGCTTGTCCATACTAACTCTTACAATCGAAATATTTTCTGCAGTTGGGCAACAATGGGTGTTCTGGACTGGGTATTCACAGAGCAAGCAATAGAGAATTTGTCATAATGGGTCCATCTTCTGTTCTACAGCTCCTCTCATACTTTATGTGTCTACTTTATATACCCATAAAATATCTCACTGACTTTGAAATGACAGTAAGAAAAAGAAAGGAGTGTTCTCTTTCCATCATATTTCTCTGACACATGAGATTTGATCATCTGTATTATCACAGCCACAAATAGCATTAGCAAACACATTACCCAGCCCCACTGCACATAGACAGGTTATCCACCATGGAAAATTCCATGGGCTAATTAATTTCTGCATAAAAAATTTTCTTTCATTTGTCTTTAATATCATGATACGTTTATTGCACTGAGCTGCGAAAAGCAGAATATGCCCCCATCACCGTGTTCTGTTCCCGCTACTTCCTACTCTTCCCCCAAAAAAACACTTTAGGATGAGAATCTCCATGGTATGAAGTGGTAAATGATCCAGAGGAGTGTCATTTTATAACTTCTGAATCTTTATAGTCTTTAAGATGGTCTGTATGTAAATCTTACTGTATATTTCACGAGATCTGTCACCTTTATATGAGCGTTCACAGTCAGTCTATACATCAGTTGTCTTGACCAAAATTTTGAGTAACTCTTATAAAAAATAGAAACACAGCTCTTGAAAATGATCACTGTCATATCATCATGATGTCATGAAAGGAGAAGTAAAATAAATGCAAACTTTCAGACTTCTAGATATTATACTGTTCTCACTAGAAACTCACCCTTTTTTGCTGGGTTTGTTTGTTTTTTTCCCTGGGTTTTTTTGGGGTTTTATTTTGGTTTGGTTTTTTGGGGGAAGGTTTGGGGGAGTGGGAGGTGGGTGTTTTGATTTTTTTTTCTCTGTTTCTTTGTTACTTAAAGAATACCCCACCAAGACACTGTGCTATTTTCCTGGGATTTTGGTCCTCTGGAAATAATTTTATCTAGTAATAATTTATGCTCTCTAAAAATACGTCTTCAGTTGTGATCCAGTTTCTATTATAATGCTGCTAATTTATGGAATTAGCATTACTACTGATGAAATTTATAATGCTGTATGTGATTATTGCTTCACTAATCACTATGTATTCCACTGCTAGCTGTACGCAAGATCATTAATACAGTATATGTATAAACATTAAGCTTAATGGAGTTAAATGATGATATGGAAAGGCAGGATGGCTAATTAATGATCACACAAACAATTAGTACTCTTTCTTACTAATTCACAAGCTGTTCAATGAGGAACTGCAGCCTTGCAGGGCAAAATTCAGTGCATCTCCTAATTACAAATAAGCTAGGGACTTGTGAAAGCACAGACTACCTCTTAACCTCCTGTTACTATAGATTGGTTTTAAGCCTCTCAGCAAGATTTTTCCTTGTCAGCAGGCAATTTAAAAGAAAACCTTTTCTACTATCTTTATTGGTCACCTTTAAGTGAATATTTGACTGATGGGACCTAGTCAAGATCTACGTTTAAGAGACACTTAATGAAACAGTTTTAAATGGTCCTTAATTGGCTCATGTGATATGTCTGTGTTGGTACTTAGTGCAGGACTGAATTTCACACTAAAGGCTTATTTCTAGTAACTCTTAACTCATGCTGCGTATCCCTCTCTCCCTTGTGCATAGTGTCATCATAGACTGATATTGCCAGAGTAATTGTCTTTCTCTGTTCTACAACTCTAAATATTTTTCTCTGCAGTTTTTATAAAAGCACAAAATAATATTTTTTCTAGATCACCTAAATCCTTGGATTGATTAAATTAATTCTAACTTAATTCTACTGTAGGACAAGCTATAAAAAGCATCTGTGTGAATTAAAAATCTTACATTCACTGTTTCCATCTTACATATGGACTTTAAAATAACAACTTGTGTCCTCTCAAAAGATATGGTTCAGTCCTGTTACAATGAGGAAGACCTGTTGTGAGACATGGAATTTCAAACAGTCGCTGTCACAAAATGATCGACGCACAGACAGAAAATTCCATGGCAAAAATTACTTTGGAAGTTGTCATTAAGTACCATCCCTCTCCTTTTAATACAAGACAATGTCCATTATAGCCAAAATATGGAGTGATCCATCCATTCAACAATTTTCTTGCAAATCACCTTTACTAATCAATACCAAGAACCAAATTAATTAAATTTAAAACATTGAGTAGCTCTGGCGTTTCACACATAAGTACATTTAAACATTTAAATATCCTAATGATTCATCATTCAGTGCTTTTCATTAACTGAAAATGGCTGAGTAAGTTTCATTACCTAGAAAAGTCCAATAATAATTTTAGGGCTTTGGAAGACAGTGCTGGCTCTTTATGAACATATAACAAGAGATACAACACTGAGACGTCTAGTGTTGTATAATTATCTTAAACATCTCCATCAAACCTTGGGTTTCATTAATGGGGTACTACTGAGTAATCCACGCAACAAGCCTGGCCAAGTAATGACTTCCACAATTAAAACAAAAACATTTTGATCACAGTACTCAAAATAATTCCAGGCAGATGTATTAGGCATAATATAGTAGGTATATACTCAGAACACCTGGAAAGTGTTGCTTTTCTACTGCCCCTTAGGCATAAATCAACTGGCAGCCAAAATACTAGTAATTTAAAAAATTGATTTCATAATTTTTAATAATTTATGGATTATTATGGAGTCTTTCAAACTACCTCTCGTATATTAAGCACAAATGTTTAAAAATGTGTTAAAAAATGTTGCATATACTTTCCAGGGACTCCTTCTGCAGGTGTTCTTGCTAAAGAAGGTTAATTTGGTAAACTAAAAATAGCAACAATTAAGTTATGTGCCACAACTTATGGACAAAAATAAAACAATAAAAATGTAATGTAACAAAACCAAACATGAGAATTAGGATATGGAACTGTGTTGGAGACTGCTACCTGACTGCACCTGTAAACAGATAAATAAAATATAAATGATTGGAGTAAAACCAAGAAGTGTGTTATTTACTATTGATTTTCATGTCAGTGATGATAACAGTGTTAACTACAATTTGAAATGCTTTTCATTATTTGAGTAAAGTTTAAATAACTACTTTATGGTCATTCTTCTACTAATTCACCAACTGATGTGAACAAATTTCATTTCAATATGAACCTTGTCATTTGATATATGCCATAGAGAGGAAGAAGAGAAAGAGTTGAGGAAATATAAATGTCTCATTTTGAAGAATTATAACTAGCTCTTCCAGCAGAACGTGTCATGATTAAGTAGTAATGATCACTTTGAACCATTACTCTGTGTGCTCATCTGCCAGCAGAGATTTAAGCCACTTTCATGTCATGCAATGGTAAATTATTCTGGCAATTCTATTAGTGCTTTATTTCCCACATAACTCCACTATATTCTAGGAAAAATAGTTCTTCTCATTCTGAATTACAAATCTAAACACTCTTGTATGGTTTACTTGATTGAATATGATAGTCTATTATGTAAAAAAACTACTGAAAATTTTTAAGCAGGTAATCATTGACTCAACTGACTTAAATGCTTCAGACAGAGCTGTTAATGTCTGCTAGGCCAGTGCAGATGCTCTGCATGTGCTGTTAACTCATAAACTAACCTCCTCTTTGAATCTGCTTAAAACCTATTAGCAAAACTGACTGAAATTCCTTTCCTGGGGCATTCCAAGCTGATATCTTATATCTAATTCACGATGCAAAAAAAACCCCTGAATACTCCCATAAGAGACTTAAATGGAGTGCTGAGATATCAAGAGATAGCTGAGGAGCTGAGAAACTTGCTATAGAAATTTCTCCTGGTTTAAACTCATTCTCTGCTAAAGACAACTGAAACTGGTTGAGGTGTTGAAGGTATTAAAAGAAATGACTGTGGGATATGGGAGCGTAGAAAGCACACTCCCATCACTTCCATGTGTGATTCAAATATCCCAAGCCACAATTCAGGAAAATTGTCCCTTTTCATGTAATCTATTGAGGAGAGATTGACTCCATCATCTTCGCAATTGCTCTTCAAGTGGCTGTAGGCAGCTATTAGAATTTTGGCCAGATTAAACAAGTGCATCTCCCTCAACCTCAGGGCTGCTGCTCTGAGTCCCTCGTGGTCTGGGCCACCCTCCACTGGATCCACTGCAGTTTGTCAACCTCCCTCTACATCTGGAGGGCCCGAACTGGGTGCAGTGTTTGAGGAGCAGCCTCAGCAGAAGGGAGCA
The DNA here is from genome assembly GCA_013398955.1 of Callaeas wilsoni. Lineage (NCBI taxonomy): Eukaryota > Metazoa > Chordata > Aves > Passeriformes > Callaeidae > Callaeas > Callaeas wilsoni. Next base: position 60,851 of record VWPU01006572.1, read on the forward strand.
GACACATATAACGTAGCCCAATTTGTGATTTGTCTTATTCATGCTAAGAGGCACTGGCAGCTCGTGTTGGTCTTGCATCACTCCAAACCCCTCCCAGCTGGGCTGGCTGTCTCTTGGCCAACAGGTTCCTGATCTATATCTGTACAAAATTTGTGCTTCACCTTCTTCATATTTATTAGGTTTATGTCAGCCAGATTCTGAAGTTTTTCCAGATGCTTCTGCACTGATGCAGAGGCATTTTGTTATCTCCCACCCCAATTAGATATCATCTGCAATTTGGTGTCTATTTACCTGCATCATCCAGATGACTGACAAGGACATTTGACATAAACAAGACTTTCTAAACCTCCTAAAATGAACTGTTGTTCATTTTTTGTCTGTATTCAGTAAAAATCAGAATCAGCATCTTCTTTGGTGTGTAAATTTATGCCAACCAATACACATATACAAATTTTCCTACTCATCATACACCATAGTCACATAAATAAAATTGAATCACAATTTTGCCCATTTATAGGCTATACCACTCAGATCCATCAAGACTGGGGCAACTCCAGGCATGTCATGATGTACAAAAGAGGAGCCTGGTGAATAATACTGTAGGGAAAAAAATCCATCTTTTCCTCCCAGGTTAGGCAGAAGGCAAGCAGGCATTTTCAGCATTGTAATTTTGGAGACAGGTACCTCAGATCCACCTGCTTCCTGAAGCTTGCCAGACCACTGCAGTTATTTTGCACAATTCTGTCACTTCAGCAAGCCAGCATGCAAATCCTCCCTGTTGCACCTTATGTGGACACACCTGCCCCGTTCAATGTCAAGCACAAAACAGAACAATGGGGGTTTCCTGTAGTCAAAAATAAAAGAGGACTTAAGCTTGAAATGTCTGGTTTTAGAATACCTTCCAAGATCTCTCTTGTGGCTATCTCAAATTCCAGCAAATCTTTGTTTCTTAAGAAATGATTTTATAAAAAATCATTTTTATACAGCAGGAAAATGGGAAGGATCAACATTTACTTAAACCACTTTGGATACCAATAAGCATTCATTAATATTAAAATGTCTATTTTGCATTCTTTTTCCAGTCTTACATCTTTACAAAAGATATATATATATCTTATATGCTGAGAAATATCAAGTTCCTTTATAATGAAAATTTTAATAGCCAAGCCATAAGCCTCAGACCTAAGGGGTTATAGAGCAAACAGATCTTTCCCACAAACACAACTCCTAAAATAAAACAAATCTTATTTAATATAAAATTGCATCTCATGCATTAAATGTATATTAAAGGAGCGTTTTAAGGTTTTTTCCCGTAAGTGGCAGATGTTATGAATAATAATCCGTAAAATCCTCTGAATTTTAAAAAAGTGTATTACATAAAACTTTCATTTAAATCTTTCATAGTGCTCAAACACACTGAACAGTGATAGCAGTAAAACACCACTAGCAAACCATTAGAATTAACTGAAATAAAATTTGGTATTTTAAAAATCATTTAAAAGGATAATACTTCTCCCCATAGATCTCTTTACAACACTTTATGTAAACTAAACAAATGTAGCTACCTACTGAATTACTGCAATTTCTGTTCCACAAACTGAAGTGTATGTAAATTTCTCTGAAAAAAAAAAAAATGCAACATCTGCCCTTTAATGTGCAGGAGAATTTAATAGTTTCACCTTAAGAAAAAGAGACTCAGTAACAATGACCTTATCCTTTTTATCGTTAGATATCTTGGGGGAAGAAAATGAAACAACACAAATAAAATACAGTTTAGTGGAAAACTAAACATCTTTAAAAATATTGTCCCAATAGATCTTAGTTTACAGTGGATCAGTAGTGCTTAAGGATGAAGACAAGAGCAAGCTATAAACTGCTTCAATAAAAGTCAATTAACCCCTGCTTGCTGCTGCAGCCCCTCTGCCAACTGCGCAATGTGCGCCGTGCAACTCCAAGTATTCAGCAGTTAAATGAGCACTGCCAGAATAATTACCCACTGAGATAATAACAATCACTAATGCATATGCAGAACCAAATCTTGTGCTGGTTTGTGACTTTCAAAAACATGATGTATAATACAACAGAAGCTGTTTTCCAGTCATCTCCCGCTAATATCCTCAGGCTGGGAGACCTCTGGAAAGATATAAATCAGGCCTTTTTTAGGTTAGGATATTGTATATGAATGATGGACACTTCTTCCCTTAAATTAACCCAACTCAGTGAAGAAAACCAAAACTATGGAGTCAGCGATGACTAGAAAATATTTTCCTTGTTAGAATTTTAATGTGAAGGTATCACTTCTCTTCATTAAAGTTATTGAACTGGAATGCACTGCAAGAAAGCTAATGGTTTCAGTAAGTGGTTTTGAAATGCTAACTTTTGTTTAAAGATCAGCCAAGTAGCATAAAATGCTTTGCTACACAGCAATTAATTTTAGGTGTGTATCACTTCCCACAGTAACTCTATACCTTACATTTGCAAAATGCGTTTTCAGAAAGTCATGGCTCTGCCAAACCTGATTCTGATATAGATTTTACTTCATGAAACTCCCACAAGAAACCAAGCTATGATGGCACTATATTCTTTCAGTCACAAGTAAATTATCCCCTCTTCTAGACACAATACAGCAGTGATTTAATTTTGTACAGCAGTACTATACAATAGAAAGTGGAAATAAATAAGTCTACAGGATGAATTGGTTCAGACAGAATTGCATTACATAGCCATCTGATCAGGGTTTAAGAGCTGATTTATTGCCATGAATTGTCTACACATAGCACCTAGTCTGGAATATGTTAAAAACTCAGGGAATTACCTACCTGTAGTTTTGAGTACTTTAAATTTGCATTTTATCTAATTTTAACCACTTTCATCTATAAAGTACTCTCTGATTTCATCTGGGTATTGGTAGAGTGCTACTTGCTGAGTCACTCATTTTCCCATTCATCAGACTCCTTGATTTCCATTTGCATTTTCATCTGTGCCCTCTCCATTGTCTTTGATTAGTCCTGGATTTGGTAATACACTTAAATGATATGCTGTTTTGTAAGTTATCTGTAGTCTGAATCTAACCTCTTATCACGCCTGAAGGAGTCTATATGGAGACAACAGAACCAATTTAACTATTTGTTTTAATGTTTTGAAACAGTCCAATCCTTCTTTACTTTACTAAAGGCTGATGAAAATTCATCACTGATGCCTGAAAATGAAATGCACAGTCATTAATTGTGATCATACTGGAAACACCACAGCACCCAGAGACTGCACAACTAAATATATACAGTAGAGCAAACAGACAAGGAGACTGCAATTAAAATAGGTTAATTTTATGTCGGCTCTTGCTAATTTAATGCTCACTACAGCAACAAATACAAGACTCTCATGCCTCTGCTCCCTCGCTGTTGAGACAGACGAGTCTCAATGCTCAGAATACACAAGAAGAGTTTGTGACTCACTTAGAAAAGTGAATGTGAACAAATTAATCTGGTGGGTATTTCGCTCCTACAGAACTCAAATACCACACTCTTCCCTTGGATGTTTCAACCTGACCCCCATTTAGATCAATGGCACTTTATGTGTTTCCTACTCAGATCAATGACACCACACAAACGTAGCTGAAGAAATCAATTTCTTGGCACTTCTACACGTATTTCACAGAGTTAATGAAACATAACATAAAAGTAAGCTACATTCTGAAACAAACAGGTAACAATTTGGAGCACTTTCACTAAAAATCACAGATTTATCCTTCACTGTACAAAACACAGTAAAGTCTTTTCCCTGACTCAACTCCTGGTCCTTGGTATCCTTTCTTTGGAGTCTATTCCAGATTTATTCACTGCTCATCATTAATGGATAATTATTGTGCCCATCAGTATTTACAACCACTAATTTATTCTGATGCAGATACACCTCTCTGTAGTTTCATCTTATACCAGAGAATTTGTTGTCTGGTGCAGAACTAGACAGTACATTTTCCTTGACCTCGCTTAGGATTAATTTGACCCAAAGAATTCGAAAATACTGGTGAAGATTGTGAAGGTGTTAATAAATCCAGTACAGTAAACTCTGACATGGAAGATTATCTTTTGTCTCAGTCTAAATGTAGAGGCTAAAATGTTGCTCTGGGTAATACTTCCACAGGCCTCAGGAGGGAATAAGGTTGTAATTAAAAGCAGCACGTGACCTCTGCAAGAAATAACAGCAGAAGCAGATTTCTGAAAACGGTAAGATTGTAGTAGGAACAAAAAATAAAGGAAAAGTATTTTTTAAATGTCTTGTATAATCCTTTTATTCTATTTTCAGAAGAAATAAGGCAGAATAGATGTCTGGAGGATTGAGAATTTTAGCCACGCAGTTTCTCTTGGCTAGAGATTTCTGGAGAAAACTTTGAAGATGCTTTTGCACAAGTTTTGGCAGATAATTAGGGATATAAGGTCTGGTATTTAAGACAGTCTCAAGAAAGTTATCCTTTCAGCCAGTTGCAAATTTTTACACACATTTGCCTTTAGGTCACGCTGTCAGAGATTAGGTCAGGAAAGTATCACCACAGAAACTTCTAAGTTCTTCCTGAGTGACGTGCAGTGTATATTCATCTTCTGTTAACTTCTCCAATAAACCTGGGATTCAGCACAAACCAGGAAAACCTCGTCATGTCCTGGCTCACGCTTGCCTCTCCCTGGCATACAAGCCATGGCACCACACATCACTGCCAAGGCTGTGACTATTCCTCCTGGAACTGCACAGGCAGCAGAGGGAATTTTCTGGAGTAACGGGAAGTTCCAGCCCCACCACAGACAGGTCACAGCCACCAGCTGGAGGAGTGAAGGTAGCTCAGTACAGAGCTGAGCAGAGACAAAACAGCAGGGCAGGCAAAGAAAGCAAGAAGGATACGTGATGAAAATACCATGTGAAAAATGCCTCACATATTTTGGAAATTATAATAATACTACATCATGTGGGGATGAAACCCAAGAAGCTGATAAAACATAAGAATTAAAAAGAAGAAATTTACAGTTTCTGGGTTTTGTTCCTTATTTTCTATATCGAATGTCTTTCCTTATAAATCTAATATTCTTGTTAATGCTGACTCTACAAAGTGCTACATTCTGCCAGCCATTCTGTTAAACATCTATGAGAGATTAGTAAATTAGCAAAGGTGAGGAAACAAGGTAAAGAAATACAATCTTCCCCATTTTTTGTACTACAGTCATTTCCCCTTAGGCTTGAAACTCATGGCTTTCCTCTATGTCCTATATTTGGGGGCAACGCCCGTAAAGTTAAAGGATGAAAATAGATTTTGGAGAAAATCTAATTTGGTAGAGTATCAAGTAATACTAGATGGTTTTTCAAAAAGTGAATAATTTTCTTAATTGCCAATATGTTTCAGGGCACAAACTAGGTTTCCAATGGAAATTTTTTAAGGACTTCAAAGACTGATGAACTCTTTGCTTACTCTTCAGTGTATCTGAAGTCAAAAAGTAGGCAAAAGAATTCAGCTATTGGCATCAAGGCTAACAACTAGAATCATGACATATTTCCCCCAAGAGATATATGAAGAATAGCAAGAAAAATGTATTTTCTATAGTACAGTGGGATGATCAAGCATAATTAGCAAAGGACTGTATAGACTTAGTTCCATTTAATGTTTAATAAATATTATCTTCAAAATATTCCTCTGGTAGCTGTGACCAAAAGATGCTGCTAGCTGCAATTTTGGAAATTCTTTTCCTTAAATGCCATTTCTGAAAACAACAAGGTCTTTGATACTGAGGTTTCACTGCTGAGGTTGTGATGCTTAGAGAAGGATTTGTAGCAGCATTACAATTGCTAAGGCTGCAGCATCTGCTGGGACTTTACTGAAAGCTTGTGAATTGTTTAGAACACAGTTCTGTGAGGATCCAGATGTGTCTGTGGAAATTCTAGGAAATCATTTAGATCAGATTAAACCCAAGGGGGTCAGCTGAGTTAAACCATGCTTTTCCACAAAAAGCCCAAGCATTTCCTAAACAAGACAAAGACTAAGTAATTTTGTTGTAATCAAGGAAGTCCAACAGTGATGATAGGATCATGCATGCGCCCGTCCATAGGTTTCCAGGCGTAGGGAGAAATGTTACTGGTAGTGGGAAACACACTTTCCAGGTAACTGGGATGCAGATTAATGGTGTTGATTAACTCACATGTGTCAATGGCAAATAGAAATCTGTTTCCAGCAGCCAGCTCAAGGGAGGAAAATTGATGGCAAGGTGCTGAAGGACAAAGTGAGCTTGAATCATCCCCAACACCACACAAGGACATGTTCCACTGAGAGACCCTCGTAAGCTTTTTCTGCACCTTTCTCCTTGAGATATTCTATAAGCTGATTGTAGAATATGCCCCCAATTGTCAATGGAGAGCTACATTTTTAGAGCATAGGAAAATGGTTTTTCAGCCTCTCATCAATTGTTTTCTCCTATTGATTTTGTCTTGATTCAAGGGGAATGTATTCACAGGATCAAAGCAAATGATTAGTTTTGTAAAATCTCTCAGATTGCTGAATTAAAATCCAGTTGGGAGGAGTAGTAAAACAATTCTGTGTCAGCAGGTAATTTGGATGCCAATTTTGCAAATATGTTATCTTGTTTTATCTACCTTTTCTTTTTAATTTCAAACAAAAATGATCCTTCAGAATTACGAATTTGGGAATAATTTAAAACATTCAGGGTAGGTCAAAGCATGTCTACTAGGAATGCCTTGCATGCTTCCTTTTTCCTACTTTTACAAAAATACATTCACATGAAGTCTAAGAAAAAATGTTAGCTCAATTCTTTTTCTGTAGATTTAACTGTTGCTACAATTCTGCTACAGGTTTGTACACCTGCCATTTTTAGGTTTTCTCTTCCCAAAAACTCAAATTATAGCAACCCTTTGGTTTTAGCTGCACGAGTTTTAGAACTACAAAACCGACAGACCTTACTGGATTCTTCTGAAGCAGGAACAGTTCCCAGCATGCTGGAGAGCCAGTGGCAAAAGCAGCCAACCTGCTACTATTTGATAGCCAGTGGAGTGATGAAAGCAGCACTTCCAGAACACAAAACTTTCTAAACAGGGATTACTTGGTGTCTCCCAATATTAAATTAGATCTGATTAACACAGGAGAGACAAAAATAAGATCAAATCTCTTCTTTTTTAGATAAAAGCAGAACATATCTGAGTGGGAATACAAGATGAAAAAATTGTTTTCCTGGTTGATCAGAATGGAGAAAATTAACAAAGTCATTAGCTTAATTATGGAGCAAAACTATTTAACGAAATAACTAGAGAATATGAAATTTAATACTAGCACATAAAAACACTGCTCAAAACAGTGATTCAGAGAAGATTTTTCAGGACTATCAAAATGAGTTGCAACAGGGAGTCATCTTTCTAAGATCCCAGAGAGCCGCAACTGAGCACCAGGAATTCAGTTGTGTAAAAACCTTTGACTGTGCACCCTGGTACAAATGTCACTCCTAGAGAAGCCTGTATGGAATTACATATGAAAAGAAAATACAAATGGCATTTTGTTGAACTCATTTGGGGATAAACTCTGAAAAACCAAAGATTAAGTGATAAGTTTGTAAGACACCTTTTCCCTCCATATATTTTTGTGAACTGTGGGACTCATCCATTGTACAAGTGGAAATTAGATTGTGTTCCTCCGTAATGAGAACTCTGTTCAGGGGAAAAACCAATGCATCTTTTTGTGAGGAAGCCCTGTGTCAGCCTGATCTTATGTCTTCCCAGTTCAATAGAAATGATGAAGATACTGTGCCATGGATTAGACAGGAACAGCTAGCACAGAAGTCTGGTTCTGTGACATGAGGGAAAGGGAAACCTTTTTACTGAATAACAGTTTGGAAGAAAAATCTGCAAGAATCTGTAACCTCACTGAGTTCTATTTCCTGCCTGTCTTCTCTCCCCTTTCATCATTTATATGCCCCTTCAAAGCAAGGCTTAGAGGCTCTGTTTGAGTAACGCTTATTATGGCCTGATGAAGTTGCTTTGTAAAGTGAGATAAAAAGGAGAGAATAGCAGAGGTTACTGAGATGGCTAGATAGGCAATTATTTCTATTCATATGACTAATCTTGCACAGTAACTAATCTTCAAAAACCACCATTTACCTAAATTATCTGAACCAATTAGCAACATGAATATTTACTTAAACTAATCTAGCAGAAACCTTGCCCCTGAAAAAAAAATAGGAAAGATATCCTTCATATACTGTCCTCAGACATACCCAGTATTTACATTATGTAGCTATTCTCCAGGGAAAATCAAATCTTTAGAAGCTATCTCTATAAAACTAGCAGGTTTTTATGTTACCCTTCCCTTGGGTCAGTCCCTGGATTAGCACTGGCTGCTGCAGCTTCAAAGACTAAAGAGCTCACAGAATCACCTTTAATATCATCTTCCTCTACATTTGTATTCATTAAGAAGTTCTACACCTTGCAAATCTCTGTTTTCACCCATCTAGAATAGTTAGAGGCAGAGAAATAATCTGATAAAACACAATTTTATTTTCTAGTAGTACATAAAATTTTATGGGCAGCCTATAATAACACACCTAATAAAATCTACCATAATAAATGACATGATCATACAACATTATCACTGACCAAAGGCAAGAACCAATAATTTGCCCTTCAGTCATTTGGTAAGTCTATTTATCAGCATGGTCATGCTGAGTACTTCAAGAGTGCTTTATTCAGACACGCACTGAGAAATTCTGACTGTTTTTTCACAAAGATCTTATGAGCCATTGGTTCACATAGCTATTTATTTTACTATCTAGAACAAGTCATGAAGAAAGTAATTTATCTGATCCCAAAGAAGCCTTTCATGCACCTTGTTCTTGCCACTCTGTACAGCCACCTACAAGAATACAGGAGGTGAAAGAGGGAATCCAGAACAAAGACATATTTTCAGAAATCTGCTTTATAGGCCCAAGAGAGCTGGACAGGGAGAAGCAGACACAGTAGCTTGTTGTGTTGCACCACCTTACTGGGAGTCCTGCTGCCACTCGGGACTGGGACACCTTTAACAGCCCCATGGGCTGTTCGTGAGCTGTATGAGACTTGGAAATCCCAGTCCTGCCTCTCTGGCTTTAGTTTTCTAAAGCATGTTATCAGCGAAGTTTTCCATTGTAATGCTGACTCCCTGACAAGAAGCCCAAATTAGATTTTTTTTTTTTTTTTTGGTGGGTAAGGCTTATTCAACTCAGCCCTGTCGATTTTGTTATAAATATTACAAACCCCAATATGATCTTTGAAATACTGAGTTCTATACTAAGGATAAGTTACAGTGATGTCATTTCCTGTCTCAGAATTAATTTACTTCTATTTCTAACATTAGCATTTGTTTTTATACATGTTTTCATTTTGTAGAAGCTTTTACAGGAAAAGTTCTTTTTAAAGTGAAGATCTATGCTAAGAGATCTCTTAATACATCTTTTTTTGGTCCTCTCAATATCAAAATATTTAAGATGCTTATTCATGGTCTGATTTTCCATGCCTATATTTAAGTGGAAGAATCAAAATTGCTGCATTAACCCAGAATCATGTGAACTGGCTCATAAAAATGGATGGCGTGATCATATCTGGAATTTACACAGGATCCCATTCAATAAAGCATATTCTGCCCTTACTGTAATATCATCCTCCAGAGCTTTAAAGTCTTTCAAGTGGAATAAAGATGTTGCTATAATGACAGTGAATGTAATGAGATTAAATGTAGTTGGGAGTCAAGGTAAATGGCCTTACATCAGAAAGAATGTAGTAACACAGATCCTTATAATGAAGACAAAGGATATTACCAGTACATTTTTGCTACATTTCTTTGGCAAAGCAAGGCCACAGCAGGACCTGCTATGTAATATGAATTCTGTGTTCCTTTCAGTATTTTACATTTAATAAAACCTGCATGCTTTTAGACATAAAGGAATAACTAAAAAGTATTTTCAATAAGCATTGAGATCTCCATTAGCAATGATAACATCCCTAAAAAAACCCAACAACCTGTTTTACTTAGGAATTAAAAGAATTTAACGTAAGAAATTGCTTTAGAATGGGGATAATTTTTTTCTTGTGAAACCAAAATAATCACAGGGGAGAATTCAAGGCCCATCCTGAGTCTGTCCAACAAAGGACATGCACACAGGTTTGCCCTAAGCTTGCACATTATTATGCAGACCTTTATTCCAATAGTAAAGCCCAACTGGTTCTAGAATTTACTTTGATTCTATTACTTTTAACATTTTTGAAGGAATTTATTAATAATTTTGCCCTATTTAACTTGAGATTCTACCTTTCAATACATGAAATTAAAAGACATGCTCAGGAGTGTTATTTATCACAGAGGTCAGCAAGGTCACAGACTGTTATCAAGCAACTAGGAATCTTTGAAATAATAGCTTTAATGTTAGCAATGTCTGTCTTAAAGTGCTAACCTACACTGGGAAATAAGCAATAAAATATGACAATACAGGGTTCTGAGAGGTAAGGTTATTTCTAGCTATAGCAAGTCACAGACCAGTGGTTTACCACAGCAATACTCATCTATTTACATAGGAAACATAAGTTAGTAAACAGAACTTCCATGCAAATTTTTGAGTGGTTTTTTTTTCTCTAATTATATATTTAATCCATTAAAATCAATAGCTGCTGAAGATGAGCAAGCTTTTTTTCAAAAATGTCAATGGATTTAAAAGAGAATTTGACATCAATATCCCCTGATTAGCTTTAAAAACATAAACCCTAAAATCATAAAGGCCCACATTTCTGAAAGCCTCAGATGCAATACATTCCCTAGAAACGTACCAATGGTGGTAAATGAAAATTAGCTCTCTCTGCCTGTGAGTAGCTACCTAGCTCTGTAGGTTTTTATGTGCAATGACCAGGAGATTCACACAGTAAAATCCCCAGGGATTGAAGGTGGATTGCTGCAAATCCACTTCAATCAGCTCTGCAATTTATGTGCCTAAATATCCTTTCCCATCCACCTGATTAGAAAGCAAGTTTTTGGGCAGACCTCTCTTACTCAGCTGAAATAAAAATGGAAACAGCAGTATCAACATAAGCAAAGTGCACAGTGGAACATGTGCACTGCATGGCAGGCATTTATTTAGGAGCTGCTTTTTAAATTAGCAATATGCTAATGTTTATGATTTTTTCAAAAGACCTTAATTACTACATAAAATCATTTGATTGTGAAAGGAAAGCAATAATAAAGAGTTTATCTTTAACAGATTATAGTCTCCTGCTGCTGCTGTGAATATGGAGGAGCATGAAATGAAAACCTCCCTCTCAGGTACGGCACAGGGCAGTGTCACCAGCACCAGCTAAACAAACTGCCTTAAAGTCCTCATGCTGATGTCATCTTTGGTTAGCAAAGAAAAGAAACCAGCTCAAACTCTTCTACATTTCTGTCTTGCTGATTTCACCTTCTGCAAGGCAGCTTGGAAGGTTTCTGCCCTTTGAGATGCTGCAAGATGCCGCATGAATTTGTTCTTCCTATCCAGGCAGAGCATCCATAGGTCTTTATGGACTACACTGGTAACAGAATGAAGGGCAATTTACCTCAGTAATCACCCAGCAAATCCTTCTCTGAGTCTCAGCAGAGCTTGCAATTCACACAGCTTTATTTGGCCCTGCCTGCTATTGAATTTTTGCTAATCCTAACAAAAGTCAAGTTTATTCTGTCTTCTTAGAATTGACATCACATTCTTAAGGTTAACAAACTATCAGTTTAATTTTCGGTAGAGCTGCCTTATTACAGAATTTGTGGTGTCAGACTAAACATGCTTTGTTACGTTGGTTTTGTCTATGAAATGAGACCTGTGATGGTAACTCGGCACGGCTGATGTAACCAAAACCAAGGCATTTTGAGAGGAAAAGTGTAATACAAGTGTCAAAGCTCAAGAATGTGGACAAAACCACCAGCACCTCGTAGGTGGCTAAGAAACCCTAAACAATGCCCCGTTCAAATAATTTATCCAAATTATTTATTACAAATATTGTCAACACACGACAAACGCAGCAAAAACAAGTGAGTTCAGCTTTTGCAGCAGCACAGGAGTCCTGAAGTCTCTGTACACAAATCATTTAGTGCGAAGCCAACTTGCAAAGCCCAAGTTCTCTATGTTACTTGAGTCTTCATCAAAACTTGCTCCTGCAGAGACCCTCTTCTTTTGAAATTTTACTGTGATCAAAGCAAATTGAAAGAAATGAGATTACAAAAGCCTGACCTACTTCCAATCCATGTTCAAGTGACATGAAGTACTACAATGTTATGGAGCCTGAAGAGGATTTTTGCAGCAGTGTTTATACCATCTTCTGCAGAGAGCCCTTACTGTTTGCAGCCTTTCATAATAAACTTTATAATTCGAAGCTATAAATAAGGGTAGGTAAGTGTTAATAATGAAAGAACTGCACAATTTAGGAATTCAAAGATATAGTCAGGGCACTACATATACAAGAAGCTCTGTACTAAATATTCAGGTGATGATTGCAAGGCAGGGAAATTCTGCCTACCCTTAAAATTACAGATGAAAAAAATAGAGTACAGCTGTAGCAATAAAATGTTGTTTCTTGAGAAGTGAGGATCTGAGTGACACGCCTCTTACTTGTTGGAAAAACCAAACTTTGTAGAAACTCTTTGAAGGTAAGAGCACTTTAGCTCAGAACTAAGTGCACGATTTCCTCTACAGTTTGCCTTTCTCTCCATATGGCTCTTGTCACTCCTCCCAGAAAACTCTTCAGAAATTTAATTTAGCAATATAAACACTGGGAAGGTCAGAAGACAGGTAGACTCTGGAGTATTTTTATTTCTAATTTTTGATTGTTTCTCAGAAACCATGGCAATAGTGATCAAATAAAAGTGAAGATTATATTAGACAAAAAGAGAGGTTGGAAGTGACTTTATTTGTATCACTGGTGTTTGCATCTAAGAAGATTTCAGCAAACAGAGCCTATTATTACTCTGCTCCAACTGATTAAATGCTTTAAAATCCTGGCATTTTTTTCTATTTTGTGAGTAGGAAACAGGGGCAATATTTTATTCCATAAAAAAATAAGATTCAGAGAGCTAGATCTGAGCCTTATTGGGAAAGCAGTATGTGGAATAAAAAATTGCTGGTAGTCATCGGTTGTGTTTTATAATGACTTTAGGGAAAAAAAAAAATCTAAAAGAAGAGAAAGGGAAAGAGCGATTCAGTACCTCCTGTGCTGCCTGACGCAAGTCCAGAATGAAGTGACTCATTTGTGTGTTTTCTTTCTTTTGAACCTGGTGAGTGTTTGTTCCCATCTCTGTTCTCACAATCATCACTGCCATCTCCACTTTACTAGAAGATGTACATTTAGAAATCCATAATTTTACTCCTTTTTTTTTTTTTCAGTACTGGTGGTAATTATCATAAAATAAGCAAGAAAAGTACCAAGAAGTCCCTCTTCTTTCTCACACAAAGAAGAATGTTTCTTGTAGGAAGATCTCACATTGACCCTGGCAGGGCTTCCATAAGCAAAGCTCAAGGAAGAGACAAGCAAGTTGGGAAGTTGTCTGTTGAGTAAAAGATTGGAATAATTTTTAAGAATTCAATAATTTTCAGAAATGCTGGTTCAAGTTTGTTTATATATTTCCCCCTTACCTTGACGTAAACTGAAATTATGAACAGACAGGATAAACACCTGTGGAAAAGGTAACTAATATGGCATGGTGGTGCTCCTTGCGGCAGCAAGGCAAGTGTTCAGTAAGGTACACCTAAAAAACAGCCTAAGCCTTCTGAAGGCTGGTTCTGTCCAGCATGCTCTGTACGTCAGAGCAGGTGAGACCAACAAAGTGTTCTCTGGGATAAAGTACTCTCAGGAAATACCTCACTAAGGGTCAAAGGAATCTTCATAATACTCATGAAAATGAAATGGGGATTTGTAGATCTCACTCTGAACATTTCAATTCCTTCAGCACTGTTGGATTCCATCTAAGGAACAATTTGACTTTGGCTTTCCTGTGGGCAAGTAAGTCACTGACATGCTCTCGCAATTGTTTGTGAGAATCATTTTAGACTCACTTATAAATGTGTGCCTGATGGGAGCACTTAGGTTTATGATCAGAAGATTCACACCAAATAAATGCCAAGAACCACACAAGCAAAGCCTTGTCTGCTTTGAAGAGCTTATGTAGCTTAAGCTTTGGTGTCAGCAATAATACAGAATGAGATGGCAAATCCCACTGGAACCAACACAACCTCTGTGTGCAGGTACCTCTGAATTAGTCCAGCAAAGATACAAAGACTGAATGGCCCCATAACTTTCTGACAAGTGCCTAGAAATTTTGTAGTGCCTCAAATGGTGAAGGCATTTTATTCTATTCCTAAACAACTGCCTTTCAGGATGATTTTAATTTTGTTAGGTTTTTGTAGATACCCAAAAAAATCAGAAGTCAACATTTAAGAAACACTACAGTATATCCTATAACGGTGACTTGCCTGTTATAAAGCAAAAGACGAGCTCTTATTTTCTATTTTTCTCCCATTAATTGGAAAGGGAACAATGATGCTAAGCCAACTGTAACATTCTGAATATCATTAGGTTTATATTAGTGAACTCTTAAAACACATTAATGCATTTACAAAAGAGTAAATGTTAGATGTAATTAATCCAGCAGCTACCTGTTCCTTGAGTATTCTATCTCACAATGTGTGCTAGAAGGACCAACTGGTAAAATGACTTGCAGCAATGTATATTTAAGGGTTTTTCTTGTTTGTCTTGATGTCAGAAGATCAGAACAGCTGCTCTTAAAGTAACAGTATTGCCTCCAAATTTAGGCATTCATTTAGAAATCTTTCAAATTTGCCTTACAGTTTTCAGTTTGATTTTCCACAGATTCATAAATTATTTCTGATTAGCTATAGAAAGGTATCAACAGTTTCTAAATCTTATTTCAAACAAGATTTTCTGAGGATAAGAGTCATGTCCATGTTAAAATTTAGGAGATATCAGGTCAATAAAAGTTTTGACTAAAATCTATAATATTCGGGTTTTATGCATGTTTGTGTGTCTGACCTTTTCTCTCATTCTAGAAACTTCTGCTGAATTAGAATGAAATTCTGGCAGCATGGAAATCACACTGGGTTTTGCTATGCATTTTAGTGATGCCATATTTCACTCAGCCTTTTTATAGCTCAGCTCTCATAACAACCATTTATATGCTTTCTTCCAGAAGGTATCTTTGTGTGTTGTGGGTTCTGAATCTGCCCTGCTGTCAGCAGTGCCCCTTCCACATGAGAATAGAAGCCTCCTAATCCTCAAGTCAGCAAAATTCTATTAATGATAAAATAATATTCAGCCTCAAACTTATTAATGTCCATATCACTTTGGAACTTCAGAATGAAGCAACAACAACTTCCCAGACAACTGGAGAAATTTCCTATTATTTGATTAAAACATTAAAAATTCAACCCCCGCCTAAAAATTCCCAGGAGAAGGTAATGTCCACAAACCCATCATCATGAATAATAAGTTGAGATTAGTACAACACTGTCAATTATTCCATGTTTTGTATAGAAAATATATGATATTTGAACCATAATTTTTCTGTAATTGTATTACGTTGAATATGCTTCCATGGATATCTCCTAAATAGTCCCACATCAATTATTCAAGCAGGGCGAAATAAAAAGAGAAAATGGGACACAGGCTGAATTGCAAAATGGGAATTCTAGTTTTTCATCATCTGCCGTTCTTCACAGTTCTGCCTTTATTGTGTGATTTGTAGACACAGAGTCAATATTGTTGTAGGAGCCATATGCTCCAAAGGGAGTGCAGGAGGCAACACTGACTGTGTAGAAGTGAGATGCTGAGTTACTGCATTTTGAATAAGATTCTTAGAGAACACCCCCACAGAAACCCTGTGAGGGTGGTGAGGCCCTGGCACAGGGTGCCCAGAGAAGCAGTGGCTGCCCCATCCCTGGAAGTGCTCGAGACTGGGATGGAGGGGTCTTTGAGCAACCTGGTCGAGTGAAAGGTGTCCCTGCCCACAGAGGGGGCTGGAACCAGAGGAGCTTTAAGGTCCCTTCCAACCCAAGCCATCCTATGAGCCTGTGATATACATAGAAAACACAGAGAAATTATTCTCCACAGTGAATAAATACCTGGAAAAATGCTTAATTCTACATGAGTTTTGTTATGGGAAAAATGAACTAGGGAAATAATATTTTAAAATCTATGATGCATTTTAAAATTGAAAACTTCGTTTCAATTTATATTAAGATTTCTTTCATAAGCAGGACACAAGCAAGCTATTCTCCACACCGAGCAGATCTACAGTCTGTCAGCAGTACATTCATTTCTCACCTAAATATTTTCTGCGATTCCCCAAATCAGGAAGGAAAAAGGTGAAGTTCCAGAACAATGTGAATTGAGAGCCTTGCCTTGAGCAATACACAGGCACCCCTTGCCTTTGGCACATAAAGCCAGCACTGTGCAAACACAGACTACTAACAAGAACAGGTTCAAACTATGGAAGGACAGAAGAGCATGGGGAAGAGCTAAGGTACTGTTCAAAAGGAGTGATAAGGCAGTATTTCCCTCAATAACTAAGATGCACACTTAATGTACATACTAAAGTCATGCTGGATGTATATACTTGGTATGCACGTGCATAGGACTAAATTTGTCCTCAGTTATGTGGTGAAAGAATTACACAGTATCATTTATGGATTACAGTAAGCATTAGAACTTAGCCTCATTTTATGCTCAGTCTGTAATTTGAACAACTTTAGCACATTATGTGATATACTGCAAATAGACGATGCACAGAGCTTTAAACTCTCTAGTATATTTTCAACTGAAAATGCACTTCCACTGAACCAAACTTCATTCCTTTAGGTTACAAAGGAAAACAGAACTATATAAGAGTATTCCTTTTTCAGGAGTTGATTCCCATGTGTAGCTCACACTAACACTGTAATCTTTTTATTCAGTGAGTATATTTTCCCTTTTCTGGGCTTCAAGATAGTGCAAGGCTGTGCATTCATCACTGCCATGGTTTCATGAGTGTGTTTGTATATTCAGGTAGGTCCAGTATTTCAAACCCAAAGCACACAGTTATATTTAAAGGTTTTTATATTACCTGCTCGAGAGTAAAGAGCAAAGAACATTCCTATTTATTTCACATTCTTTGTGATGGCAAATAAACCAACTTAAGAGACTTCATTTTCAATCAAATAAATGTATAACCTCTTAGGTGTTTGGAAATTATACCCTGTAAGGCACTAATTTCTTATCCATCATCAATCAAAGAGTGGGCTACAATTAAGGATTAGAAAAATTGATACCTCTTTCTCTCATGTCTGTTTCTCTCATATTTTGATTTGCTGAGTTACCTAATCTTAATTATTGTTTAGTATACTGCAACCTCAAGCAAACAAAAACCAAAATCAATTCTAATTTTAGCTGGGAAGTGCCAAAATTACAGAGGGTGGGAAAGATGTGCATACTTATTTTTGCAGGGTTTTTTTGCAGTCACTACAAAACACAAAACCATTCCTTCACTATTTCCTTTTTCAAACTAAGCAAAACTCTGGTGTCTTCCAAGGAATATTTCAATATCAAGATGCATTACTATGTTTGATGAAAACCTTAGAATATGGCAAACTTTTTTGCAATTTTCTCAAAGTTATAGGAAGAACTCAACTTCTTTTAGTTAATTACAGGGGCTACCTACAGACAAAAGAAAATCCCAAATTGTGAACATTTAAACAGTTATAAATATATTGTCACACCCATGCAGGTCTAAGATGCAGCAGGTGAACTATCCATTACTATGAAGTGCTACTATAATACATAACTGTTCTATAATAAACATTTCTTGTTGCACACACGAGTGCATAAAACATTTCAACTTTGATAAATAGAGAAGAAAATATCAGTGTTCTATGCTGCTGAAAGATGTTTTATTCAGTTTGGTTGATCTCATCTATGTCTGCAAAGAAGCAGTGAAGTACAGAAAAAAGCACATAAAATGTCCTTCATTTTGTTCCTCTCTCTCATTTCCCAGGTTTTGCCTGGGAATGATAAGAAAATAATAATCATACAGCATAAACACGTCAAGATCTTTCTGCGAGGAAGCAGAAATACTTAGCAGTAATATATAGAGATTACACTGAACATCCATGCTACAGGGTAATCTTTTTTTTAAGAGGAAAACCACCTACTATGTGTATAACAATAAGTGACAAAGAGTAACTGCTCCAGATGTAGATCTCAGCGTACACTAATTGATACTGAGGGTCTCAGCAGCTGTAGGTTAACTTTGCAAACAATATTTCTGAATTTATGGAGAAAGACCAAAATATTTACCCCAGCTAACAAGTATTCTTGTGTTCCTAAAGGCAGGTAGAACAAATATGAAGTGCTGTCAACAAGAGACTTTTTCCTCAGCCTGGCTCAGTATTGACATTTGGGGTTGTTGGCATTTTAAAAGTTTTTAAAACTTTTTTCTTAGAGCAAACCAAGAGCATAATTTTTTAAAATTTTCTTTTTAATAAGCTATACCTTTACAAGCATTTTCTCTATTTCATTGTATAAATTTTCTGCTTAAATAGCACTATCAGAAGGAAAATAGAAACCTCTGAATAGCTTTGACAACAATGTATCTTAATGCCTTTTCTCCTTGTTCTTGTGTCATTGATCAATAGACCCAAATGCCATGCATTCATCAAGCTACAGGGTTTGATTGCAAAAGCTGTCTTAGCTCATGCTTATCTCTTGTGCCCTACACGCCTAGAAATGTCACAGAGGAGGAAATCCTAACCTTACATATGTCAGCTTCTGTCAGATGAACAGAGGTCCTGAATGAGGGGTGTTTTGGCATTCTTTTGTCTATTATGAATAACTGGAGCAACAGGCACTTCATGGCAAAGAGAAGAAATAAAGACTCCTTGTTCCTCGAACTTCTTTTTCTGTTAATTATGAAATCAGCTGTTGATTTTGCAATCCTAATCTGCAGCCTCATTCAACTGCAGCCTCCTAATGCTGCTTGATACCCGTTGATACCACTATATTTGATACTTATTTATTCTATTATATTCTACAAATAAAGCTCCCCAGTTCCAGATTTTTAGAGCAGCAGAGAGGAAAAAAAAGTGGGGACACATACACACATATTTGTTTATCTCAAAAGTTATTTAGAGATAAATTAAAAACTGTTATTGTGTAGAGCCAAAGAACTGCAAGACGTTAAGAGTGCTGCCCCATTGATTTGTCTGTTTATCAAATGGAAAAAGCCCTCAGAGCTTCTGAAAACTGGCCATTTTCTCCCACTCAGCCTGAGGACATAGACAAAAATAACAGAGAGGAAAATATAAGTGTAAATTGAGAGGATTCTAGCAGGTTCTCCTCTCCTACCTGATAGTATTGTTCAAGTTTATTACTAGAGCCCAGATCAAAGATTAATTTTTAAGGGCACTGAATATTCTTCCAAATGCCTTATTTTGTTGTGAGAGTTAATCACATATGTGAGTGCCCCTGAAGCCTCGTGAGGCGAGTGCACCTTAACAGTCTCGGTGATCTCCGTAGGAAAGTCATTTAACCTCTCTTTCCTTTCTGTTAAAATAAGCAAGACAACATGCATTCATGTGATACTTAAGAGATAGGAAAATGGTCATTTTATTTATCAAAATCTGCCATTTTGATTCATATTCTTCTAAGTAACAAAGCTCATATGCATTAGAGAGGCTATAAACTGAAGTAGCAGCAGAGGAAATGAGCATGTTAAGCCCTGTTATGAGATATTCTTAAAGAGCTAGCTGAGATTGCTATTGAAGGTAGAAATTTTACATGGTTTAAGAATTAGGGCAAAACAAATTGAGAGCAGCATATTACATCTGTTTCAGCTGGCAAGAAAACATTTTGCTGCTTTCAGAGCATGTTTTATGTGATGGAAAAACCCTGTCAAGTGTCCCAAGGGGGGGTTGCCGTTTTGCTTCAAACTGTTGCCAATGAATAAATAAGGACAGAAGTCCTTTACCATTTGTGCAGCAGTGAACACACTGTCAGCGCTGAGTTGGCAGCAAACAGGACACTTCTCCCACTGTTATAAGAAGACACAAGTTCAATCAAGTGATTTACAAAAACGTTGGAAGAATTCTTCCCAGCCTGAAAATATTTATAAAACAATGTGAGCAGTTCAGAGAAGTGACTCATCAGGTGCTGTATGTCTGCAATTGAAAGCCTTAACCATCCTCAGTGAGAGATCCTGACCCTTAGAAGAGGGTGTCCTCAGACCCACCGGGTGAACTGTAATGTCCTGCAATTTTTCAGGCTTGACTGTTAAACAGCAAAGCTCCTTTTGTGTGCATTTCATGCCTTTCTGTGTTACTATATAGTTGTAACAAGAATATTCAGAGCAGACTTGAGCACTGGGCATCATCTTGCACTTACTCTGCAGTTCCTGCATCGTGCTCCACTTCCCTCCCTATCCCATTCTGTAACTGTTTTGCTGTTTTGCAGCTGGTGTATGATTTGCATGTGTTTACTCATTGCATCTTCATTTAAGCTATTGACTGATAAGAACTCTGGATCAGAATTTAAGAGAGATTTTCTTATTAATTTGCTTTAATTTAATATTTTATGCAAATTACTCAGAAAAAGGAATATTCTCCAAAATTATATTATACTGTTTGAAAAAGAATTATAATCAATTTTCTTTCAAGAATATTAGTTATTGAAAAGTTGTCTGCTTTGAAGATAGAGGAACTATTTATCTCTGTGGCTTCCTGGTAAAGATGAATTAATTTAGTTGTTTAGAAAAAGCTTTTTACATGTATGGGGAGTGTACTCAATTCTTTGTTGTTTTTTATTTTGATGATACAAAATAAGCTAATTCTTTTTCTGCATTCTGATACTTAATTGTATTTCCAGAACCAACTTATTTGAAAGCAATGAAATCAATTACTCAAGTCATTTCAATGGAATGAATGTATAAGACTTTTTCCAACATAGTAGATTAATCTTTTGATAATCTCAATGTTCTTTAATTCAGTAAGAGATAATTGTACTTGCTTTTGCTTACTAAATTAGTCCTTGAGCTAATATTTTTTCTGTTTTGAATATTTCAGATGTAAAAAGGGATAGGACTTTTTTAAAATTTTTGTTTATGCAAGAGTAAAACATCTTTAATTGTGTGAGAAACATCTTAATTAATATAAATACAGTTTTCACCAAAGGTTCTCAAATACTCAAAGGCAACTAAACATTATGCTTTGTTAACAAAGATTAATGATTCCAAAGTACATTGAGAACTGCTCTTGTTGGTGTTGCACAGACACTATAATTGCTGGGAAAAAATTTTCCTTCACCCTTGAAAGGCTGAGGGGGTCTAAAGATGGCAAAGACCCAAAAAAACAGGGCAAATTCAAATGGCAGAAGAGCTAGCCCAGAAGAGCTGTGCAATCTCTTGTCCCTGGAAATTTTGGAAACGCCTGTGGATAAAGCCCTGGAAACCTGGTCTGTCAGAGTTAACACTGCTTTGAGGAGGAAGGCTGAACTAGAGACCACCAGGGGTCTCTTCCAATTTCTAATATCTTGTTTTTCTACAGAAACTCTTCTCTTTTATTATTTTCCTTTCTATTTTAATAATATTTCCCATATTCCCATTTCCTCTACAAGGCAAATGAAAAGGCATCTTTAAGGCTGTTGCCAGAAGATCTCACCCTTTTCCTATGGTGAGTTACAAGCAGTTTTGTCTCTGTTATGCTCCAGATCTGCAGCAGGGGGCTTGGTCTGTGACTGCAGATACCTGGGAGCTGAGGCTGGGGTTCCTTCCCAGCATTGCTGCAGGTCTCTTACCACCAGACATCCGGTTCATAACCTTACCATCACTATTCTACAGACAGTGTCTTCCAAGGAATTTTTAAAACTGAAAAAGGTTGAAAAGCATTGCTCTAGAGAACTCCAGAAAGAAATCAGCTTTCTTAGTAGGTAGAGCCTTATAAGCAAACCCTTTCTAAAGTTAAATTCCAGACAGGAAGTGAGGACACTGATGTTTTCACAAATAAGTCATATGGTGTTCTGCAGAATGCCATTTTCCAGACTGAGTCAAGTTTATCAGTTCACTTTCTTGACAACCTTGGCTTGGAGAGAACAGGAGAATTTCCACGGCAGTGGGCCAACAAAGACGTTATTTAACTTTTCAAATTAAGATCTTCACTCTGCAAATAGAATCCTTATTTTATTTCCTACAAGAAGTCTTAAGTGACAGGGTATACAGATTTAACCTAGAAATGTTCATATAGGATTCTGATTGAAGAAAGTAGAGATTAATGTTAGTTTGGATAATTTTATTTCATTACTGGCTATATACTGAGATCACTTCTGAATTTTTGTCAATAAAAATATCAAAGGTCATTTGTAGCAGATTCTCTGTGCATGAATAGTTCTTTTCTCCCCTGGGAGCTAAAACATTATTTTATAGATTCATAACAGAGCTGGAAGGGACCTCAAGAGGTCATTTCATCCATCCTCTGTTCCAAGGCAAGATCAAACATATTAATCTTGACAGATATTTGTCTAGACTGTCTTTTTAAAAACTTCCAATTACAAGGATTCCAAAATCTCTCCAGGCAATCTATTCCAATGCATTGCTATCATTACCTCTAAATTTTTTTTTTCCTGGTAACTAATCTTGATTTTCCTTATTGCAGGTTAAATCCAAAACTGCTTGTTTAATTGTCATTGACAATGAACTTATATTGCTTCCTTCCTCTTACAGATCTTTTTAAAATACATATTTAAAGACTTAGTCCAGACTATAAAAGCAGATTAGAGATCCAGTAAACACAGCTGTGAGGGAGCTGAGAAAGCAGAGTTATCCAACTTTACAGGAAGAATAGATGTTTGAGACATATCTTTCAATATGTAAAAA
Organism: Callaeas wilsoni; assembly: GCA_013398955.1. NCBI lineage: Eukaryota > Metazoa > Chordata > Aves > Passeriformes > Callaeidae > Callaeas > Callaeas wilsoni. The sequence goes on from VWPU01006572.1 coordinate 83,787, forward strand.
ATACTTCTTGTGGCTCATACTTATTTATTCAGCCTGTAGGAACTAAAAGTAGACATAGTACTGAAGGTGAGGTCCTAATAACTACAAGCACGGTAGAATATTGGGTTCTGAGTCCTGGTTCTGCATCTGCTAATCCTTGACACAGAACACCTGGTGCACTCATGACTTCTGATAACTCACATTATCCAGCCTTCAGATGCAAACTTCTACCCAGCCATTTGCTCCCATCTTGTCATCCTGCCTAAACACAGTACCTTGAATATATACAAGCTGGACTACATCCTAATTTTTTTCCGAACATGATTTGCCAAGATAATTTTGATAATTTCTGTGTCTGTTGACTGTAGATGTTCTCCAGAGAGCATCTGCTCACTGGCTTAATCCCCTGCACATACCAAGGAAGGCTGAACAAAGATGTCTTCAGGCTTCTCAGAAGGTTCTCCCTAAATTCTCCTAGAAATTTCCTTTCTTCCTCTTTATTTAATAAGCTGGTAAGATTTGATGACTGTGATATGTTTCTTACCTGATTAGCTGCACAGCAGCTACCCAGAAAGTTATTAGTTCCTTGCTGACATGGGCTTATTCCCTCCTAAGCTAATAGCAGTGAATCCAGGATTTACTCCTAAACATCCTGAATAACATCCCTGAGGTAAAGCTCTGATGCAAAGTTATCTTTTCTGTTCCTGCCATGAATATGCATAACCCAGGACAGAAGAGGATACAGGTAATCAATCACATTTAAAGCCCTCAATTGTGTAAATCAATACAGTGGTTTCAGAGATGCATGAGAAGAGTTAAACAGTGAAAGAAAGCTGGAAAGAGTTGGTTTGGGTTTATTCTTTGTTTTTAGAAAGTTTTATAATTAGTGTTGGGGCATATTGGGCACTGAATTCATTTCATAGTATCACACATAAAAGCAAGCTGAATTCCTCTCAGTGCAAAACCAACCTCAAGCTACCTTGACAACAAGATAACAATAACCCTGTAATTTCAATTGTTCACTCTTTTTTTATGTGTTCTGTATCTCAGTGAAGTCTCATCTTCCCAGCCCAGTGCCATAGGCTAATAATCTGTAACAAAACTCACCCTCAAAAAATGTCAGATATAATGAAAAACCCAACTTCACAGATGAGAAAGTTGGCCCTAGCTAAATCCTAAGGGCCCAAGCTCTCAGATTCTGTAGGTTCTGTTGTTTCATCCTCTAACCCTGAATTAGAAGACTCCGTGAAATTGAACTATTCCTGCTTCTTTCTACTGAATCACTCATTACTCATCAAAGAATAACTGACTTCCAAAGATTGAAAATTCCAGTGCCAGTTGAGAAAAAAATTACCCCAGCAGTTGAACCCAAAACTTGACCATCCACCCTAATGATCTGCCAAGTGATATTTTTATTAATGAAGATATAGTTCTTCAATTGCCACTTACAGAATTAGAGTGGCTATCACTCAAAAATGATATAATATTTCCTCCTACCTAGGTAGCAACTAGAATATTTAGATTTGTGATTAAGCATTGAATCTTAACTCTAATGGCCTTTGATACACTACAGAAGTTGAAAAGTTTCATTTTGATTTGTGTTAAAACAATTATTTTCTGTCAGCAATGTAAAAAAAAAAAATCACCCCAAACCACTTTTTTGCTCTTGGCTTTTTCCCTGTCTAATCTAAACACTGAAAATGTCAAGTTTTCTCACTAATTAAACATGTCTGTCTTAGACTCCACTTGTATCTTTCATCGTAATGGTGCAGAGTTCCAGGGAGACATTATACATTCATGTTTTCAAATATAAGATGTAAAAAAATACAACTATAAATTTAATGCAGCAATCTCTTAATGAGCAAAGCAATTATGACATGGGAGAAATGAAGAAATTAGCTTTCTAAAAAGTTCTCAGTATTTATGGGCCCAGGGCTTCAGAGTCTGGTTGAGACAAGTTTTTATGCAGATCCTCTATAAAGAAGTAGAAGGAAATGTGAGTTATTAGTGGAAGTCAGGTAGAATGTGCCTGAAAAGAGAGGGGGGAACCACAAGGTCCATTAAATCTGTAACATAAATGATAAAATACTCAATTTTTAAGACCGGGGCTGAAATCTTGTAGGAAACAATTATTTGTATTTGAGTTCGACTGTAAAACTAAAAAAATCCCAACAAATCAACAAACAAAACATATCACAACAACAATAAATCCAAAAAATTTAGAACTTTAGGAAAAGAAGTTTTTGTAAAGTCTAGGTTTAAAACTAGCTGAAGCTTCTCGGTGCTTGTGTAGTATCTCCTAGATTATAGCAGCTGATACATTCAGAGCATAAATTCCTATTTTGCTGCTTTTTGTCATTTTCTTTGAGGTCTCTGTGGGACCATTGATTAGTATGATTAGTAAACTGAATTAAACAAAAATAACAGCACATAGAAAATATACATTGTTAGTATTTTTCATAAAATAAGGGATACCCTGTGAAAGGAATAGATTCTATTTCAGATGGAAAGGAACTGTAATCACGGGATAAATTCAAAAGGTCATCAAATGTACAATATGAGCAAGTGGGAAAATTAGATGGAGAAGAAACACAAGTAATTTTAAAATTCTATCAAGCATAAAGGATCATAGTAAAGCATGGAGAGTCATCCTTGCCCTGCCCATAATGGCACACCGGCTCTCCAGTGCCAGCTGGAGGCTCAGACAGCTGCTCTGTTAATTCCACTGCTCTGTGTTGTGGAACTGTAAGATCTCCATTCCAGTGTGTAGCACAAGGAAAAGGCCACCTGTGAGTCAGAACTGTCAGAACAGAGTGGGCTGCTGAGCACACTCAGAGCAGACGTGAACCTGCACAGCAAAGTAAAAGCTGAGAGTGCACAGGGAGCTGCTCTGCAGCCGCCTCCCAGGACACGGTTCCTGGAGAAGACCTAAGATCAGACACTTTTGTCCCCTCACCTGGAACGAGCTCTGCCATGAGCTCTGCCTGCTCCCTCTCGCAGTCCCACACAGCCCCGCCACAGAGAGCTTCAGCTGGGGAACATATGTTCAGCTGATTGCACAGTACAGCTAAAAACGTGGGCTTTGGAAAATCTCAAAAAACAAGCATTTGCTGGCCAAACATGCTGTGCAAACGTAAACTCAGCCTTCTGAGCAGAAACATGGCACATAACTTCAAGAAACAGATTTGTGGAAGGTACCAGACACACAAGTATTGTCATCTGGGATGGCTGCAGTCTTCTCCAGGGCAGCAATCTCAGCGCTGAAACGGTGCCCCAAAGCTTAGTGCAGCACTGAAGGACTGGCATCCAACAAACTACGGGCCATCACTGCCTTTTAACCTTTTAACCTATCAGACTTTCCTGTAAGAGAGCGCTTAAGAGAAACTCATCCATGTAGGAGCAGAACCTCGCCACTCAAAGCAGAGCTGCACCACTGACACCCTTTACCTTCCATTCCCGTTTCTAGTTGGTGGTGTCCAGTGAGTCCCAAGGAAACAGGCAATGGCAGTGGATTGGGAAGATCATGTGCTTGATGAAATTAAAATGTTGCAGACTTATCAGGCAATATGTGGGTGGAAATAAGGGTACAGAGTTGTGCAGTTGTGGGAAGAAAAAGAGGGAAAAGATGAAGTGAGATCTAGGGCAAGAAATGAGGTTAAAGTGGTGTTTGGGCAGGGCTAACAAAGGATTTAAAGGAGAAATTACTCAAGCACTATTGAAAGAGAAGTAACGGTGTAACTAGGTAACTATGTAAGCTGGATTACTAATGTTAAGCAAAACCAAATCATTCTGAGACTTTTAATCTTAAAATATATTCCAAACCACCACTTATCTATTAGACAAATCAAGCAAGCATTACTCCTGAAAATCTATTAATGGCTTCTAAATGTGATAATTAAACTACTCTTTAACCTCTTTTTCTTCTATTGGTTTCATCTTCAACACCTTTTTTATATATTCATACTCAGTCTTTCTCACCACAATAAGTATCTCTGAGAGCAGCAAAGGAGTCACTCAAATTCTGTGTTATAAATCCCAGTCATACAATTTGCCCTCCACTTATTTATGAGGCTTTTGTGCCTTACCCTCTCTATTGACTTTTCTTTTAAATCCTTGCCAGCTTTTAACAAGCTGACATGCAACACTACAGAAATTGTTGGGTAATTCCTACGCTCCTCCAGCCACCTTTCCTTTGCACTATGTCAGTCTCATCCAGCTGGAAGGTCACTGTCCCACTGAACAGTTTTCTTCCCTGCACCCTCATCAATTTTAAGTTCTTTTACCATATCATCCACTTTTGAAATTCGTATTTTTGACCCTTTCAGTGGGAGATGCTACATTGGCTTTTCACAGGTATGGTTTATTTCCCCTGCACAATCAATATTATTCAACAATGTTTTATTTTCTTCAAAATAATTTTACTCACATCAATCACATGCTCTTCTTCTCTCAGGATTTCTCTAGTTTCTGATTTAATAACCTTAGTTGGCAGTGCAAAATCTCCCATCAATAAGATTCTCTCTCAGACATCTCTCCTGAGCGACTACTCTCTGGTGTCCTCTTCTATTCTGACTTGCTGTCTTGATTTTGTATGACCACTTTCAAATTTTTTTATTTAGCATTTTCTTTGGGCTCCATTTCTGTCCCCAGTAATCATAAGCACTTTGTCTGAGAACCATTTTCTTTTGTGATCCCCTCCTTCAGTGCAAACATTCTCAGCTATGCCCATGAGGGTTACATTAGTAACTTCTCAACAATCTCTTGCCCTCCTTCAGATTCAGCAGAGTTTGAAAATGGCTATTGACATCTGCTATACCTGTTCCAATAGTAATTCAGTGAAATTTCAGTGGAGCCAGGACTCTAATGTCTTAACTTTTAATTAAAATGCAGATACATACATTCAGCTCTCTGAACCACAAATTTCTCCAGGATAAATTCTGCAGCTCTAAACAAAAACTCTCAGTCTTTTCACTAACACAGAGTCATCTAATTTCTTGAGTGGTTGTTTGATAATCTCTGAACAGCCTCTTTACGAAGAAGGAACAGTGTTTTTGAATTGACGTGCTACAGCTACAGCATATTTTATTGCTACAATAAACCTGTAGCTATTAAAGAAATTAAACAATGAGTATGATGTGCCTGAGCTTTTAGCAAGTGCATGTGGGTTAGTTATTTTATGATATCTGACTCAGCTACTTCTGATGAACTGACCAGAGAGAATACCCACATTGCTAGGAGAGCACTTTCAGTAGACCCAGAAGAGAAAACAGACACAAACTGAACTTTCCCTTCCTATTCCCAGGGTCACTAACCTAGTTTAAAGTGATGTGACATCACTAGAGAGAAGACAAATCCTACCTGAACAGAAATTTTCCCCTGTTTATTACGTCTCAGCAAGAACCAATCCTGCAGGCATGTATGCCTAGGTGCATTTGTATTTATGTCAGGAATACAAAAAGCAGTACGAATGTGGAAAAATTGTCTCAATGTGTATTTCCATAACTGTGATTACAGCCAGTAAGATCCTGTGTCCTTTTCTGAAGGATAATGAGTAAAGCTGTCCAAAAATCAAAATAAGGGTAGATGACTGGTAAAATGTTCAACTTCTTGTCAATTTTCAATTATCACCCATGACTTATATCCCTCTATACTGAATCAGGACAGGTTTCTAAGAAAGTAAGAACAAATTAAACAGCACATAAGGAAACTTTACCTAAGACCTGGGACGCCAAAAGAATAGAGGTGAAAAATCAGAAAAATATATTACCAGAAATTCAGGAAACACTTCTATCCTAAAATTTATTTTTAATAGAATTCTTTATGATCATATTTTATTCTAACTGACACAGTGATGTTTTAATTGACCTTCTGCATATTTGTCTTTCCTCTACTTATTTACGATGACTGGGCATGTAGGGACTATAAATGATGAATCAAATTTTCCCATAATTACTTTTGAATTTTTTGCTATCCACAATATACAAAAGCCAAGGTCACAGAAGTTGCCACTTCTTGGTGATCATAATAGGTCTACCTTTTTCACATCCTAAAACCTGAATCTAAACATGGAAAAATGCCAAGTATTTAGAGAATTGAGAGGCCTTAAATGAATTTCTGGATGCCAGGCTTTGCTTAGGGAGGGAAAAAAAATTGAACAAAATCTGCCTCTAAGGGACTATGAATATCCTACAAAAACTGTCTCCTTTATTTAAACATTCCACGTTTATTAGGATGTCTGCTCACTGCTTTGAACTTTAGGGTGCTGATGACCTTACTTACAGAAGCAGCTGTAAACTTCTGCTTAATTTCTGCTCGCACTGATAAAGGAAGAACTTTCTGCACTCAGAATTACATGCTTTGAAGACAGTAAGGTAATTCAGAAAGAAATTTCATATTCCAATGATAGCTCGATCATGGGAAAAAGTCACTACAGCAATAAAAGAAAGAAGGGTAAAACAGTTGAATACATAAAACCTCAACCATTACAAAGGGGTTACATCCACTCATAAGGGTTTAGAAACCACTGCCATAAAAATTGGCAAATTTCTATTTACACAGGGTAAAAGGGCAAATTTAATGGACTGAATTATGCTCATTAATTTGTTTCATTAATTTCATTTTATAGCTTTGTGAAGATTTTAATAGAAGATTTAAGATGTGGCATGAACTTAATATATCTGGTATTTAGCAACTGTGCAAAACAGTAGATTCATTTCACAAGGCTTAAAAGACTATAAAAAAGTTGGCTTGCAGTTGGTTACATACATACAGAATTTTTATAATTCTTCTCAAGCAAAGCAGATTTTTCCAAAAGTCCCTATCACACTAACAGCTAGAAAGCATTTTGTATGTGTTAGTGAATATTCTAATTTTTAAAAAAATCCTTTTCATCAACTAGTGAGGGCAAAGCAACTATTAGATGTACTTTTTTGTCTTTGAAGTGATAGGAAATGACATTAAAGTCAGGTGTGGAAAATTAGACGTAAAAAAAAATGCCACTTACAAACTGGCAGGATTGATTTATCCTTCAAATATATTTTATTATATTATAAAGATATTTGAAGTTCCATGCCCAATATGCGACATGCTTTACTGTGAGTTCTGTAATGACATTGTGAAGAGAAAGTTTCTTAAAACATGACCATCACAGAGCTTTTAATCCTTTTCTAACCTTTCACTTCAATGCACCTCTTTCAATTGACAAGTAGGAAATACCAGTATCCAAATGCAAACCTCACTGTTCCACAAATCTCACTGAGATTGTTTCCCTAAAGGTCTTTTTGGTATCTCATTGACAGGCGAGGAAGGTTCAGATCCTATTTCACACGCTCAGCGATCCTATAGGAACAAACTGGAGGGACATTAGGGCTGATTTATTTAGATGTGTTCCTTTTGGGTTTTTCCACAAAGTTTTCTTTACACAAATATTCTCTCATGAATCTAAAGCCCCAGGGATCATATTGCAGAGTTTTGAATACTAAAAACCCACTTAAAGATTTGATTAAGATGAAGCTCTATTATTTTGAACTGAACTCTTTGTTATGCAGATGTTTATACAGTATTAAGGCACTGTAAAGCTCCAACTAAAGTGTAAGCAGCTGGGATCTTCATTGATAATCTGGATGTGGAGATTGAGTCC
>VWPU01006574.1:0-13861 GCA_013398955.1 Callaeas wilsoni
CCGAGCCCCCCGCGCCGCCGCCGGGGCCGTCGCCCTGCACCATGCCGCCGCGGGCCCCCGCCGAGCTGGCCGCCGCCGCCGCCCTTCGCTGGGCCGCCGAGCCGCCTCCCGCGCTCCCGGGGCCGCTCCCCAAGGCAGGTGAGGCCGGGCCGGGCACCGCGGTACCGGGGCAGGAGGGAAAGGGAGGGCCGGGATTCCCGCGGTCGGGTTTCAGGGGATGGGGCCGGAACGAGTAAAGGTGAAGGCTTTCCCTTTCTCCCGACGGGCTCCGTGGGAAGGGAATGGACAGGAATTCCGTCGGGTGCACTTTATCGGTCTTAAAAAGCATGGAGCCGCACAGTGACCGGCCCGCTACCCAGCCAGAGTCGCGTCCCCGAAACTAGTGGAGGGGACCGGCGAACGTTGCCGCTGCCAACCGGCTCCCAGGCCGGCCGGGAACCGGCCGCATCTCGCGTGGATCACAGCCGTATGTATTTCTGCCGCTCTCCGTGCCGTTCCTGGGCTGGAGTCGCTGTCCTGCTTCCCGCATCCCGGGCATAGGGCTGCGAGACCTCGTCGAGGACAAGACCTGCAGAGAGAGCCTCGAACCAAAAGCGGCGGCAGGAGCCGGAAGGCTTCTGTGGAGCTATGACGACTGGGGAAAGCGGGGTGGTGGCAGGGGATGAGCGGGGCAACCCAGTCCTCCTGCACAGGCCTCTCCCTTCGGGTCGCGTCCGCGGCGGCTTGCGACAGGTCGAGGGTGCTGAAACCACCGCCTACAATGGGCACCTCGTGAGTGCGACATGTCGGTAATACACAATTCTGGAGGCAAAACTAACACTCCGGAACCGCTGTCGCGTTCCGTCCATTGTCTGAGCGGGAGCTGACAGTCTTCCACGACAGGGATGTTTGGCATCCCCGGGCAGGCCACTGCCAGCCCAGTGCGCTCCGCTGACAAGTTGTGACAAAATTTTACGCGGTGCCCCGGGAGGGGAATGGCGAAGCCTGGGCTCCCGCCGCGCGGGCGCGTGTGCGCTATGGAGCCAGTCCGGCCACGGAGGCGTCCACCAGGGCACCGGCATGGGGCTCTGCTCCTCCAGCACACAACGGGCCTGAGGCGGCGGCACGGCTGAGTCCGACAGTGTGGCGAGGATGCCGGTGGTTTGGGACCCGCTTCCCCTTTTCCGGCCTTTGGCACCGCCTGCCTGCCCTCCGGCAGCCCCGTCCCCCGCATCTCGGCTCGGTTTCGCCGAGCGCTCCCCAGTGCCGGCCATGGGGGTCTTTGCCCGAATTTCCCACTGGTCGTAGCTTCCTGGCGGCGCGGACCTTCTCCGCTCTCCGCACACGCGGCGGCTCTTGGCCGGGGCCAAGTGGTAGTGGCGGGGAGTAAGGCCGAGGAGATGGGGAGAGAAGGCGAGAAACTCGCCTTGCTTCTTGGAGAAAATGAAAGTTCCCATCCGCCAGCACGATATAAATCTGCCGGATAGGAACGATATTAACTTGCACGCTCAACTTTCCTTCACTCTGATATATGAACTTCCCGGTTTAAAAGATTACAGTAATCACGGGAGAAGAGCGTAAATCGAATCTGATAGCAATAACTTTTGGGGAAGGTCAGGCTCAAGTGAAATGTTACCAAGCAACAGGCATTTTGTTTGCAAAATACAATCAAAGTGTATTGATGAGAAATTCTTCCTTGCCAGCCAGTCAGCACTTTCTGATAACAGCTTTACGGAGCGAGAAAACAAACAAACAAACAAACAGCAAAACATAACCGAGCTCTCTATAAATCAAGGCCCTCGGCGCTGCGCCTGCCCCTGTCCTCGCCCGTGGTGAGGCCGGGCTGGGGGGACCGGGGCACCCCGGGACCGCCGGGGAGCCTTTCTGGTTACACAGACATCACCCGCGTGCTCCCCGGTCCCTGATTGTCACAGACGTTTTTTTCCTCAGCTTTTTATGAACATGAGGATGCACGAGAGCAAAGCGGAAAACGGTCTCCTTAGAGGTTCCTCCTGTCACCTTCCACCAGACACTGCTTAACCACACGTCTTGCTTATTTCCAACTATCCTGCGTGCTCTGAGCAGCAGGGTTTTCCCTTTCCTCTCTCCCCATTAACTGTATTAAAATCGCCATGAAAAGAGAGGATGAACCTCCTGTCCACCTGGTCTCTAAAACACACACACAACCCCTTCCTCCCCGAGGACGTTATTCTCGTGAAAAGTTTTTTCACTGCCGAAGGGATATTTCCTCATATATAGTAAAATCAGATCCGTTTGCTTTTATTCCTGCTACAGTCGGCCATTTCCGTGGGACAGTTGCAAAGTTCTGTTCTAGAAACAATCCCTGTTGCATCTGCCTCTGCTAACCTGGAATGATTCTTCCTCCTGATACCATGCTCATGAACTGTCCTTGCTCACATGAGTGCGTGTTACACTTCTCTTAGTAGAATTATCAAGACTTGTAAATAATATAATGCTATATTCAGTCGTCTGATACTTTCAGGGCGAGCTTCCTCATGCAGCGCAGCTGTCTCTGTGTTAGTTTGAGAACACTAATTAGTTCTGGCTCTGTCTCCTACAGAGCATTTAGATCTTCGAATACAGGGAAGAAAGTCTGAAGTGAAAGTAATTAAAACCAAAACCAAATCAAAACCCCAACAACCCAAATCAAGCTAGCAAACATCCCACTCATCCAAACAGACAGTAAAAGTAAAAAAAAATCAAACCCACCAACCAAAAAGTTCACCCAAAGCAAACAAAATAGCCCCCACCAAAAACGTAGCCTTAGCTTTTTGCGTAGTTATGCTAGTTCTAGTATCAGTCTTTCCTAATAATACTACTAAGGAAGGTAGCAGGTACTTTTGAGATACAAGAAAATCTGTGTTGCAAAATGAGCTGTCCTAACAATCAAAGAACAAGCTGTTTGAACAGAGTGGGAATATCGAAGAAGCAAATTTGGTTTCAATATATTAGACTAAGTTTTCCAGACAAGTTATTAACTTGAAAACAGCTTTTCCCTCTCACCTATTTTTTACTTTTATTTGGCCTGTTTACGACATTTGACTCATGATTATTAATGTATAAATAGTCAAGAAGAAATGGGGTAAATATTGTGCCAAATTCGTATCAGCTTTATTTATTAATTTGTATTTTACTGTCAATGCATGTACGTTCTCCCACTGTTCTGTTTCATGTGTATCTGTATTTGCACTGCATCTCTGTAGATCTGTGTTGGTATCTGTCTCTGCATACATATTATTTGATGAATACTCCCCATCTTTTATATCAGTAGGAAAATAGTTTCCTTAGTTTTCCCAGAAATCACAGACTGGATACTTAAATGCAGGCAATTTGAAATAGAAGGTGTTGGGGGAAAAAAACCCAACACACACACACAGAGGGACACACACAGAAAAAAAACACCCCCCCAAAAAAACCCCCAACCCAACCCCAGAACCACACAAAGAAACAACTCGCAGAAAAACAAAAACCCACAGAAAGACAGAACAAACACCCACCCCCCCCAAAAAGCAAACCAACCAAACAGCATCACCACCAAAAATACAGCAAAAAAACCTCAACGCTCACACAGAACAAAATACAACACCTAAACCCCCACAAATGTAAAAAATGTCTGAAGACGAGATTTTTTTCTTAAAGCCTAGAATATCCTCATGTGAAACTTAAGAATTATGAAAAGAAAAAAAGCTTTGGTGAAAAGCAGTAGGTTGTACCTTCTAAATACGAAATTATTTTTGGACCTGAAAATACGAACATTTGCAATTAATATATGCAGGCAGTATTCCTACAATTCAATGCCCACATACGGACATTTACAATGTGCCTTCACAAATTTTCGTTTATTTGACAACGGCTATTTTGTGCCAATTTTAAACAAACGAAAATCCCGGTCGCGGCGGTTCCCATGAAGGGTTGGGGACAGTCCCCGGAGCACGCCTGGTCTTCCCCGAGCCGTCAGCGTAGTGGGCAAGGGGTGTTTAAAGCAGTTAAAACACAGCCTGACAGGCAGGGCAGCCCCGAGGACCAGGTGAGCGGCCAGCTGCCGTGCGACAGGCTCGGGCCCCGGGTGTGACACCGCGCACCGCCCCAGCCCGGGCATGGAGCCGCCTGACACCGGCAGCCAGAAACGCTCTCAAAAAGACAGAGGGAAAAATACAACAGCCTCCATGCTCAGTGGTAGCCGGCAGAGGGTAATTCTACATGTGTTAATAGCACCGCTTCGATTTAAATCACCGAAATCTGGTTTTCCGGGACTGTCCCTGCGAGTATAACAGCCCGGTGAGATGCGTCGCTATGACCTGTGCTGTACGAGACGACTATCCCTGTGCAAAAGCTAAGAGCCGGCATCTGTGTGATCTCGTGATGATAAAGATGCAAAATTCAGTGGGACGAGTTTTCAGAATTTGAAGAAAAACTTTCAGGCAAGCCTCATAAGGATATTTTTAAGGGTATAGAAAATTAAGCAAATCTGAAATATCTTGAAAATAACATTTTGTAAGGATCAGGGAATATATTAGGGATACCTTACCTGATCTGAGGGTGTTTGTTTGTTTGTTTGTTTGATGGTTTTTTAAATAAACACGTATCTTCTCCTCAGTGGTACTTGCTCTCATCCCATAAAGATACACTGTAAATGTGAGCATGAGGTATTTCTGAAATATGTTCTCCTTGCATGAAGTCCATTTGGAAATATTGGTCATCACAGTGCAATCTATTTATGTGAAAATTAGGGCTATCATCTTCCTTAAACAGCCTCTGTAACTCTGTCAAGACAGGGAAAAGGTAGTTGGATGTCCTCAGACTGCCCACTAAGCCTTCAATGTATAACTTGTCCATTCACCAAGATTTGTAATAAATGCATAGTGAAGGGATTAGAAGGGAAAGGTAGTGTGAGTTTCATGTTTACTCAATAATGGATGAGCTATGGCAATGTCTTAGCACTTCCTCAAAAGGATGCACATGCCAGTTTGCTATTGGCAACAATTCCTGCATTCTGCTTTTGCTAAAGCAAGATTGATGCACTGGTGTATGAGAAAGAGGAAATGTACATGGCCTTTTCTGTAATACAGACCATGTAGAGTTACTGCTTCTCTGTTTGCACTAGACAGACAGCATAACCAGTGTAAAAACCAGTTCCCAAAATGGGTTATCCTGCTAAAAAAAGTGAGGTCTTTATAAGGGCATCTGTATTCCTCAGCTACACACTTATCTTCCACAGCCCAAATTAGCAGCATCCCACATCTCTGCAGGTTGGCCCATTGTTTCTGCCAGGGACAGCCATCCTCATGAGGAGAACCTTCCTTTGCCATGCTCACACTGACAGGCTGTGCTCTGCCAGGATCTCTTCTTTATTTATAGCTCCCATTGTGGCAGGCATAGTGGCTTCTCGCTCAGCTCAGGCTTGCTCAGCCCCTGACTTCTTTCTCTCTGGTGGATAAATTGCAGTAATAGTCTTTTTTCATGCTGATCTGTTAAATATTAAACTTAACCCACTAATTAATGAGAAGATGCCCCGCCTGTTGCTGCCATGAGAGGAAGGCAGGAGATGCTGAGCAGTGAGGCTCAGGTGCGTGCACACCTCTAACTGGTTCCATCTCAGTTGGGCAGGTGGGATCATTAGCACATTTTAGGAACCTTTGCTTGCTTCTTACAGCTACTTTGTCTGGTTGGGGTGTTTGTCAGGGGCTTGGAAAACCAAGCAAACGGTTGGATTGGTTTTTGTAGACAGTCCTTCCCATTTTTGTGTTCAAAAGCACTACCCTGTGCAGTTAAAGCAGACTCTGTTAGCCGCAGCTTGGACAATGATCCTCTCCCCATGCATTGATGCCTCCTAAGAATATAATCATTGTGGTCTATGAGGAAAGCCAGCAGAACTGTGTTCTTGGGAAATAACAATGAACAATCTCAAGCAACTATATTGGCCCCCTTTTCCATAAGCAAGCATTCTTCCCTTCTTCTTGCTGACAAGCAGTCTTATTTCAAAGGGTTCCATACTCTAGTCAGGCATTACCAAAGAGTTTTGGGTGTCCATCCTGAGACAGCATGGTCAATGGGCTTGTTTTCAGCTCCATACTCAGCTCTCATCCTTCTTAGTTTATCACACAGAAAGCAAGATACCTGGAACAATTGCTAAGAGAGGTCGTGGGGTCCCCATCCTCAGAATTATTTAAAACTCAGCTGAGCAGGGACATGAGCAGCCTGCTCTTTGTCTAAGGCTGCTCCTGCTTTGAAGAGGATGTTGGACCAAATGCCTTCCAGATGTCTTCTCCAAACCAGACTTTTCTAGAATATGTGCTTGGATGGGACAAGGCATCAGACATGCTTAAGGGCTTAGAGGAAAAGGTGTGATTCTTGCTGTGGGAGGAACCAATTTCTGTGGGAAGAACCAGTTTCTTCAGAGCCAGAACTGGAATACATTTATTTATTTGAAGACCTTCTAAACCTTCCACCTGTAGTCATAATGGAGTGGTTCCACCAATGCTGTTGGAGCTAGAGGGGAATTTCATCTCCTAAGTGCCCTCTTCAGCTCACAGACAAATGAGATGGTGCTAGTGAGGAATTATGATGTGAAAGTGATCAAGTTCCTGTGAGAAACCTTGTACTTGGGTGGTGTGTTGCTGCCTTGTAAGTGAGAAAGGATGGATATAGCAATTTTGATGCAGCAGAAAAATGATCACAGCTTCTTTGCTTGCACATGGGAGAATGAGACAGAGTATGCCTAGATCAGGTCACGTTATCCTTTTGCAGTTTTATTCTCATGAGATGTTGCAAAGATACCTTAATTTTTGCAGGATCTCTGAAAAAAAGTGCTTTTTCTGCCTTAGGATCCTGGTCTGTTCACTTTAAGAAGACAGCATCCTCAAATCTCTGTAAAAGCTTTTGGCTTCAGTTTTCTGCTAACTTCTCTGACTTCTCTTTGCAGACATGAATGAGGAGCGGTTGGGTGATACGAGTGGAGCAGACAATGCCGAGACCTACAGTGACAAAGACACAGACCAAAGGAGTTCCCCAGACATGACTAAAGCCAAAAGTTGTTTCAACCCTGAAAGCCCTGAAATTGTTTCAGTGGATGAGGTCGGTTTTGCAGTTCAGAAAAATGGTGGGAGTACAGAGAACCGCCCAGATAGCCCCAAGTACCACCCAGAGCAGAACCACCTCCTGATAGAAGGTCCTTCTGGGACAGTTTCTTTACCATTCAGTTTGAAAGCAAACAGACCCCCACTTGAAGTCCTGAAAAAGATTTTCCCCAACCAAAAGCCAACTGTGCTAGAGTTGATCCTGAAGGGGTGTGGCGGTGATCTGGTAAGTGCTGTAGAGGTTCTCCTGTCCAGTCGGTCTTCAGTGGCCAGTGGAGAGAGAACTTCTGCAGAATCTGATGGTCTTGTTTTGCCTTCCAATGGGCATATTTTTGAACACACACTGAGTTCCTATCCTATTTCATCTTCCAAGTGGTCTGTGGGCTCAGCATTTAGGGTTCCTGACACTCTGAGGTTCTCTGCTGATTCCAGTAATGTTGTGCCAAATCCTCTAGCTGTACCTTTGCAGCACCCTTTCCCTCAGCCGCCACGCTACCCGCTGATGCTGAGGAACACTTTGGCAAGGAACCAGTCCAGCCCGTTCCTGCCCAATGACGTCACCCTGTGGAACACCATGACACTGCAGCAGCAATACCAGTTGCGGTCCCAGTATGTCAGTCCTTTCTCTAGCAACTCAGCCAGTGTTTTCCGAAGCTCACCTGTCCTTCCTTCTCGCTCGTCAGAAGATCCTAGGATCTCAATTCCTGATGACGGATGTCCTATTGTGTCTAAGCAACCAATTTACACAGAAGATGAATATGAGGAAAGGTCTGATTCTTCAGACTCAAGAATACTCAACACATCTTCTTAGACTGACATTTGATGTGACAGCTAAGCGATACTCACAGTGCAGCTGAACTACTGGCCCCTAAGAGGAGGGACATGTACTCTACAACACTCTTGCAATTGTATTAAAAAGTGACTTTGCTTGGTATTGTACTATAGCAATAAAGATGTAACTTATTTAATTTCTTGCACTTCACTGGATAATGCCAAATAGCAATACTCTGGCTTTAGTGCTGAGTGTGTGTTACAAAGGAAGACTTTATGGCTACCAGTTATGGGACTCTAGAAGACTCATAATGGAAACAGAAGCCCAAGGTCTACTTTGTTCCTTAACTCAGAAAAATGGGGATGTTAAACTAGAATACTTGAATGCTGTTTTATAATTGAGAACTCCTCAGGACTTAAGAAATCAAGCAAACATAGTTCAATTGCAAATGGACTAGAACAAGGACCTTATAATCTTATGCCAGTGATCATTCTTGCAGTGAAAGAAAAGGCAGAAGAAAGAAATACACACATGCAACTAACATGAGCTGCTTCTGTGCCGTTTGAGCTTGGACACTTTTCAGAGAAATATTATTAAGAGTTATTCTTTTCCCATGGCTAGGTCAAAATATGTAATGTCAGTGTAAAACCAATTACAGCTGTGAATTGCATGAAGTGTATTGTGAAATGAACACCAGATTAAGCATTGTCAGGTTAATGTAGCATGCTAAGGACTCTAGAAAAATAAACTAAGATGATGATCTTGGTTTATGTCATTTATACTGGGCAAATAACATTCTGAAGATAGAGAGCTGATTAGTTCTCAGCCGGGGTTAAAATGTCCAGCTCCAGCAGCTGCAGTCAGGGGAAACCTCTTTTTCCAAGTCTAAGTTTTACTTCCCTGCCTTGTAACTTGCAACTGAGATTAGGCAAAACTTGTCATCAAGGAAGCTGAGGTCTCTTGTATTTATACTGCAGACATTTCCAAGCTCAGCTGAGTAAAGCAGAGCTTGCTACAATCACAGAAAGCAGAAAACAAAAGGCTCTCCCAATGCTTCAGAAGCGTCTTTTTTTCCTATTCTGTAGAAGTAGAAAAAAAAGGAAATGGGATGTAATAGTGGGCATTTCTTTAAAATAATTTTTAGCCAAATGGCAACTTCCCTAAATCTAGAAAAGTAATGGTTTGAACAATTTATTGCATGATTGCATGCATTGATTGCACTGCATATCTTATGTGTGTCTAAGTAACATTAGGAATTGCTTCTGATGAGGAATGCCACTAAGTTAATGTCCACTTAGAAGTTTGTTAAAATTTTAGTGTCATTTTTTCAACTGTTCACAAGTGACTGCATATGCTTGACAATTGACTTTTACAAAACACACCTCTGAATGCAGATGAAATGACTCTCCGGTCTTTCAGGTGTAGGGATTAGACTCACACCTCAAAAAAATGTGAGGCCACCCTGAAGTTGGACTCTGAAGCAGATGGGCTTTAAAACTGTTATATAAGTGTATCAGGCATGTTATCTGGTGTCATTGTTGATACAAATGCCTGTGTTCTCATTTGGCATTTCATGTTCTGTAAGTCTTGTGCACACAGTGAATCTTTCATTTTATAAAGGTACTGAATACGCACAAAAAGGAGAATAAAATATTGACTTTATTTTCCTTAGGGGATAAATTAACTGAAAGATACTTAATCTTGCATAACTTTCCAACCTGTTCAGAAATGCATTTTATTGGTTATGCTACAGAGCAAAGACATAAAAGCAGGGGAAGGGAGGAAAAAAAAGAAATTCCCTTATGGAAGTGTAAATGTGCAAGCATCTGTAGTTTTCCTAAATGCAGGGTTTCAGTTGTGTACTGACAGATTTGCCTGCATTCACATGGCACTTGTAAACAAATTCATCTTGCAGCCACCTCAGAGAGAAAAGTAATATGTAAAATAGATATTGCAAACAGAAAGGCAGGTGGTAGTGAAACGCTGTGCTCCGACACCATAGAGAAATTGTCAAAGGCTAGATAAGAGCAGATAGGCCCAGGAGCTGCAGTTCTGAGCAGATTTCCTTCCTGCAGAAATCTTAGGCATTCCCTGTACCTTAAATGAAATCTCAGTGGAGGCTTTTTGTTTGTTTTGCTTGTTTGTTCTTGTGTTTGTTTTGCTACAGATGTTGAATCATCTTCAGCAGAAAGACCAAACCGTGGTACCTGCAAAAGCTCATATCCTCTATGCTCTGTGGGTTTTCAGAGAAGTGAATTTTGGCATTGGGACACATCTTTCAAGGAAAGGTGACCCTTGGCTAACATGGAATGAACTAGTATCACACTTGTGGTGAAAAATGCAGATTTGACGGTATGATTTTTAAAATTCTATCTCTTTTGACAAGCAGTTTTCTGAAAAAAGAAACAAGTTAAAATAATCCTTGTCTCTGGTGTTATAAAATAACTTTTGACTCTATTGACAAATACTTTTTTTCTTAAATAAAGCATATATATCTCTGTTCAAAATAAGAAATGCAAATTTTCATGTTGAACAGTAATTTTTGTTTGACCACACAATATTTTAGCTGTCCATAAGATTAATTTTTTTCAAAAATATGTATTGACCTGCAATTATGCCTTTGAGAAATTGCTTTGTTCATCCAGTTGTATTGTCCAGGCTGGCACTACATGCAGATAAAATTTTTAAGGATTCCTTGGCATGCTGGCAGAAACGTTTTTCTGAGCACGCAATGCTGGGACTTGTTCCTCAGACCTTTGCTGTGCTGGTGGGGCTGCCCACCCAATCCCACCCTCCCAGCAAGGGCAACCGCGGGGAGAGGGAGCCCCGTTTCTGCTGGAGTCCCACGTGCCGCATCTCGTCCGGGCCCGCAGTGGCCATCCCAGAGCTGGCGGTCCCCACCCTGGCTCAGGCCGTGCTTTCCCCGAGGTCGGTGACAGCCGTGCCACCGCAGCTGACGGCAGCGGAACTGTCCTGAGCCTGCGGAGCGCCCGCGACGGTGCAGCATCCTGGGATTCCCACGGCCCGCGGCCCGGGAGGAGGCCGGCCGGTGCAGCACCTAAAACTTGCGTTTCCCAGCTCCATCGTGTGGCAAACGAGGGTATCTCCTTGTCGGAGCAAGGACTTAATGCTGAGGAAGAGAGGACATTGGAATGAGGGTTGAAACTGGAAACATTGATGCTCAGAAGCCCT
Source organism: Callaeas wilsoni (assembly GCA_013398955.1). Taxonomy (NCBI): domain Eukaryota; kingdom Metazoa; phylum Chordata; class Aves; order Passeriformes; family Callaeidae; genus Callaeas; species Callaeas wilsoni. The sequence goes on from VWPU01006574.1 coordinate 11,041, forward strand.
TCGAGGGGGAAAAAAAAAAAAAAAAAAAAAAAAAAATTCGAGTATCAAGAAGGATGCCTTGAGCCTGGTGAAGTCTCTGTGGGATCTCAGAGTCCAATGGGTTGTTGAGGGTTTTTTTGAAGTCTTTTTCGGGTGCTAGTGCAGCTGTGGCTTTCTTGGAGCAAGAGACCTTCAGCTCCATGCCTTCTGCACAGTTCCTGCTCCTATCTGAGCAGCTCCTCAGGAGCCTCTTTTGGGTGCCTCATGACTGTTTTTTCTCCTGTCAGAGAGGTGATTTCACTGTCAGCTCTTCGGGAAATGCCACAGGAAGCTCTATGCTCACAGCTCTCCTTGTCCAGGTCTCAGGCCCACCAGACACCAGTGCAGTGGGCTTGACAGAGGCTGGCTGCTCCCCCAGAGGCACATCGCCAAATCCCCTCTGGCTGACCGCTAGCTGTGACAAGGTGGTTAAGGCCAACAATGATGTAAACAATAACAATAATAATTTCTCCCTCAAAGGAGTGCCATGGAGAGCCCTAATGTGATGCTCACATTCTCCAGTATGTCTCATACCTGTAGGTAAGGGAATAGTCAGAGGGACAGCAGGGGTAAGCACAGCACAATGGGGATGTCCTTTGCCAAACTATCCCTTGCCTTGTCCTTGCTGGTGTTGTGCTGCTTTCCTGGGGGTCCCCGACTTGTCCTCCTTAGGTGTCTGAAGGGCCACCTCTGCAACATTTGTTGTATGCTTGGTGAACAGGCTCACCTTACATTTGTGCTGACATCTTTGAAAAATGACTTTGATTCTCTCAGTATACTGTTTCAGTGATTCATTCTTTATGTGCATTTACTCAGCAGACGTGAGTGGGGAAATAAGATTTATGCTAAATTTATATGTTAATTTTAATATTGAAGCTATCCTGTATTTGAAGAATAAGATCAATTCTTCAATTTCATTTCTTACGTGATATTGCATATTGTCATTACTGGAAAATAAAATTATTTCTGAATGCATACTATCTAAACTTCAATTTTAGTGGACATTTAACTTTGACGCATCATTCTTCTCCCTTCCCTATAAAAACTAACTTAATACAGTGTTTAACGTTCTCACACTAATCTGCCACAGGAAGATAACAAAGGCAAGACTTTTTACCCTAAATGATGTTTTGTTAGTGTGCTCCCTGCAGCATTTCTGCACGGTCACAGATTTGATGCATGACTCAGTGTTGCATGCACGCTACAATAGGAATCTTGGTTAATGGTCGTGTCCCTCATTAGAGTTTAATTTCATTAATTCCCACATTAGCAGCAGTGCCACAGCTATTCACTAAGCATGCCTGTACACAGGCCAAATCCTGACCTTAAGTGGAGAATCCAACACTATCAGGAAGCAGATTATGTAGGGGATGAATACAAAGAATCACATGTACAGAAAGATTCAGCCTCTACAGAGGGAGATATGCTTTAAAGAGGCCTGCTGTCAGAGACTGGGCTCTCCTGAAGCTGCAACAGAAAGAAAATATTTACAGCACCTTAGGAGTGTGGTTTGCCACTTTATATCTTTGCAAGCTGTGCAGGAGATAAGGCTGAGAGATAGATAGGAGGAACCTTTGCAAGGTTACATCCTTGCTCTGCCCTATATCCTGAGGAAGAATTTTCCCTCTCTATGAGATAAAGATAACCGCTACAAGGTTTTTATCTGAAAATTCTCAAAGAGTTTAAGGGTTGTTACATCCTTGCTCTGCCCTATAACCTGAGGAAGAATTTTCCCTCTTTATGAGATAAAGATAACCGCTACAAGGTTTTTATCTGAAAATTCTCAAAGAGTTTAAGGGTTTTGTAAACAAGAGAGTAGAACACAGTGTTTACCAGATCATGTAGGGTAAGATTCTCTTTCTGATTTTTTCTCTGTGAGAGAGAGTCTATAGCTTTTCAATGTCTGAACTGTGACTGCCTTCAGCAAGAATTCTCCTGAAAACCTCAGGGTTATCCTTAGATAGTCCTGAGCAAACAACTGTCATACAATGGCTAAAGTTGTGAGATCTAAGGTAAACACTGCTTGGGTTCTTTCTTCCTTCCTTTTCTGAGTTTATGGACTTTATACATTCCAACTTTCTCCTCTGTAACACCTAGATAATACCAGAAATCTTGTGACAAAATTGTACTAATTGCCTTTTTTTTTTCCCCTAAAGGCAGTGAATACAAGAATCAGCAAAAGGTTGAGGAAGAGTGAGAAAGCAGAATTTAAGACACAATGAAATCTATTCATTCTTCCAGGACTTGTGTGGCTCAGGAGGCATGCAGGCTCAGGAGGAGCTGGTCTCCTCCTCTCTCTGGGGAGGGTGAGCACACCCTGGCCCTTAGGCCAGCAGTACGATCTCAGCTTGCGGGCTGCAGCCCCTCAGGAGCGGGCACGCGTCAGTGGGTGTCATGGTGATGTCCCAGAGTAATGACATGGAGTCCGGTGTCCAGGTAGAACAAAGTGATGCAGAGGGTTTTTTATTATTCTACAAAGCAGCTGATATCTTTTAGCTTACTTGAAGTTTTACAACAGTGTCAAAACTCTATTGGACCTCTGGTCCACCATCTGCCAAGTTCATTGGTTAATTCCGATGTCACCTATATCAAAATGTTTACCTACACAAGAATGTAAGCAAATCCAGGTGCACAGAGCTTAATTGGTTTTAGAAAACTCCAAGGATTGTTTATAATATTTTAGCCTGGGAATAGAGAGAAAGAGAAAATTCTCACACAAACTCTGGGAAAGTTAGAAGGATTCCCTGCTAACAGCTTTTTAGCAGTGACAATTCCCCCCTTTTTATTTAAAACAAAAGTAGTG
>VWPU01006576.1:0-26472 GCA_013398955.1 Callaeas wilsoni
CGGGCGGCGCGGCCAATGGGCGGGCGGGGCGGCGCGTTTCAACGGCCCGGCGCGGTCCGTGCGCTGCCCGCCCGCCATGCCCGGCCGCTCCGACGACTACGAGGTGCTGCTTACCATCGGCGCCGGCTCCTACGGGAAGTGCCGCAAGGTGCGCCGCAAGGCCGACGGCAAGGTGAGGAGGAGGCGGCGGCGGGGGCAGCGCAGCTTTGCTGCTGCCGTGCGTCTCTGCCCGGTGCCGGCGGCTCTCCGCGACACGCGAGCCAGCGGCTCTGGCAGCCCCTCTTCCCCCTGCGCGGCCCTGGCCGCTGTCCCAGTCACTCCCCGGGGTGTTTCTGCCTCCGCAGATCTTGGTATGGAAAGAGCTGGACTATGGCGCGATGACGGAGTCGGAGAAGCAGATGCTCGTGTCGGAGGTGAACTTGCTGAGGGAGCTGCGGCACCCGAACATCGTGCGCTACTACGATCGCATCATCGACAGGAGCAGCACCACCCTGTACATCGTCATGGAGTACTGCGATGGGGGAGACCTGGCCAGCCTGATCGCCAAGCGCGCGAAAGAAAGGCACGTGAAATGTGTTTGCGGCGCGTTTGGAATGTCTTGCACGAGTCCTGCGCAGTCCAGAAAGAAGAGAAACTTATTTTGTAGCTTCTGAGCAGTTTCGGGTTTAACCCTTTGGACCCAACAACTCTTCTCAAATGTGAAAAGTTTTGTACAAAGTTACAACAGCGATGGGAATTGTGCTATTGAATGCATCACCGGGCTGGATGTTGGTGCTGAAGTGCTAAAAATCCCTAGAGCTCTCCTGTCAGGCACAAACTGTCGAGGGGTTTCTGGCTATGAATGGTGTTGAGAACATAAACCAGGAGGTCACAGGTCTTGTTGACAGGCAGCTTGGCCTATGGGTTCTGGCCTTCCCCATGGGTAAAACTACCGGGACCCTGTGTTTTATGAGAACACCATAATGCGTGGAAGGGAGGAGTGATTTTGCACACAATGTGAAAAGCTACTTTATGTGCCTACATATAAAGTTTGGGGAGACATCAAGTTTATAAGGCTTCACCTTGGTCTAATCTTAGACTTAGCATCCTACTTAAGTATAGTGTCAGTTTTCACATTTACGGCAAACAGGTACATGATACCAACTCTTTTACTTAGTGACAACAGTCTAAAACAGTTCTGCAGCTGCCCTCTAGCCTCAGTGTTTTCATTTAAGGAAGTTTGTATCAAAAAATCAGCCCTGTTTTGGCTGTTATTCTATGTTGCTAGTTATTAGCAGGTGGTAACATATTGTTATCTTAAGTGATCCAAGGGACAGATTTCATCACAAAAGCATCTAATTGATATTTGTGTTGTAAGCAGTGAAAATACGATTATGTTTGTTAGATGGTTGGGGGGAGGAAGGAAATACGGCAGGGATTCTGCAATGGAAGTCTAAATGTCTTCTAACATACTTGCAGTGATTTTTTTTAAAAAAAAAAATTTTAAATAGTAGAATACGTAGATGCCTGTTGCTGGTAACTGTTATTTCAGTGGTGTTCTATGATAGTAGTATTAAAAAAGTTACGGAACTAAGACTGGCAGTGACCAATCAAACTGATGGGTGCTCAGAAAATCCGTCAAACAATGTGTTCATTTTTCAGGCATTTCTTGGAAGAAAGCTTTGTTCTCCGAGTGTTGGCTCAATTAACATTGGCCTTGAAGGAGTGTCACAGACGGAGCGATGGTGGAGTCACTGTGCACCGTGACCTGAAACCAGCAAATGTCTTTCTAGATGGCAAACAGAATGTGAAACTTGGAGATTTTGGACTGGCTAGGATATTGCACCATGACACCAGCTTTGCCACAACGTTTGTTGGAACTCCATATTACATGTCTCCAGTAAGACCTCTCTTCTATACATTATCTTCCCTTTTGCCCCTCCAAGGCGTGTGTGCTGTGTTGGTCTCAGAGTCCATGAATGTTTGAGAGGTTTTAATGAAGCCTTATTGGTCTTAAATGCAGGTGACTTTTTTCATAGAGTATGTATGTTCTGGAGACAAGGTTATTTTGCAGTTATTTTCATCTCCTTTCTTCCCCACACAATCAACTTCCTTCTAATTACAGTTGCTCTTCACTATATGTTTCGTTATATTCTTGGGACATTAGAGATGTTGGAGTATATCTTCCTGAAAAGGAACAGAGAAGTTAGAGAGCTTTTATGTTTCATAGTGTTAAGGTAAAGAGCTTATTAAATTACCTCCTAATGGTACAATTTTATTTTGTAGTGGAAATGGGCAGAAATGACTTATTTCCCTAATACAGGGAATTTTGTGTGGGAAAGATTAATGTTGACTGAAATAGAGTTGCATCAATTGAAGATTGGTGCAACACTTCAGTCTTCTACAGTGTAGTACTGCCACAAATTGTTAAAATCCTTCTAGTAAGAGTAGATATGGATATTAAGATGGAATATTGGCAGTAACTCTGGTATATAATGGTTTATTTCAGGTTTGAATAGTAGCTCATTATCCTGCGATTGTGGAACCATGTCTTTGTTAATAAACCTAAGATTGTTCTCTTTCTTTAGGAACAAATGAACTACATGTCATACAATGAAAAATCTGACATCTGGTCACTGGGATGTCTCGTGTATGAATTATGTGCTCTCTCGTAAGTATGGTAGTGTGATAACAAATGTGGAAACATATGGGATGAACCAGGTGTGATTATGTTTTGTATAGATGAAAGCTGAAAAGTTTCAGAGACTAGTCCTAGATTTTTATTTCTGTATTGGTCTTGACATTAGGTAGTCAAAACAAACCTTGACTGCAGGGTTTTTCCATAAAAATAAGTCCTGTAAAACTAGTGAAAGAATCCAAGAAAAGCTTTCTTCTTCAGGCCTCCATTTACAGCTTACAACCAGAAAGAGCTGGCAGAAAAGATAAGGGAAGGGAAGTTCAGGCGAATACCATATCGTTACTCAGATGAGCTGAACGACCTTCTCAAGAAGATGCTGAATGTAAAGGTAAGAACCAATTGCTAATTTTTCCAGCTGTAATTTGAGCTAGTACTGAAATACTAGTTTTTCTTCTCAATTGTGAAACAAACCAAACTGGAGTAGTGTTATCACCTTGTCACTGGCAGTGTCACTTGTAGAGGAAGGAGGGAGGAGTTGTGCTCTGAGTCCGTCAAACAAAGGCGGCAGCTCAAGTGTCATGCCAGGGTCACAGGATACCAAAAGGCTGCCTCAATATTGAGATTTCCTGACAGCATGCTTATTATTTCAGGGTTAAAATGTTCCAGTGTGTGGAGAGTTGCTGGGATGAACCACACGTACTCATAGAGTTATTGGTGGAACTCCATCCATTCATTATTATAGGCCTGGTTATATACATTAGTCAGCTTGTTCATGAGCCACTTAGCAACTTATGATTGGATAATAGCTATTATCACACATATAATAGTTATTACAGATTGGTTATAGCTAAACAATCATGCTTTTTCTCTATTCTTTTCTTGTGGTTACATGCTCCTGTTTTCTCATCCTGTCTTCCCATCTTGTTACTTTCCTACAAGTGACTTTGTTTCTTGCTTATTTAGGATAATCAAGGTTGCTGAGACCTAGATTGTACACATTCCAGTGAGCAGTTCCCATGAGAAACTGCTATCAGTATCCATTTTCTCTGAGAAACTGCTCAGCAATTACTGAAACCTGGGTTGTGCACGTAGCTTAGCTCTGTATGTCCTTGCTCAGAGAGCCATTCTTCTACACCAGTGTGTTTGGAAGTTGGAAGGGGCTGTTTTGTCTTCATGTTGGGGTTTGCTTTATATGGCTAAAATATAGCTCATTCCCCCACTGCTGGTGTGGGGGTGTTGAGAAGAATGTGGCATGGGACAACAAAGCTGTAACAAGCACCCAAGCCTCCAGCAGGTATGGATTGTTCAACAGTGTTAACTGAGGAATCTGCTGACAGCTGTCTCTGCACACTCATCCATCCCCTTCTGACTCTGCAAGGAGAGGCTGCCTGGGCTGGGAGACACAGACTTGCAGCTCTGGATCAGAAGGCTGGTGAAAGCCTCCTCCCTTAGCTTTTACCATCTGGTTGTGCTACCCCTTCCTAACTCCAGTTTTCTCCAATCTCTCCTTCAGTTTGTAGCACCTCAGCTGGTCTTGCTTGGGAATCTCTGGCCCTAATGTTTCTTCTTGCAGATGGAACCTGTAATGGTAATGTCTTTCCTTTAGGATTACTGCCGACCTTCTGTTGAAGATATTCTGCAGCACCCCTTGATAGAAGACTTGGTGATAGAAGAACAAAAACAGAATTCTGAAAGAAGAGGCTTAAGACCATGGGAGCCAGAAAGGCTGCAATACTCAGATGCTGCAGTGAATGAGCTGAAACGGAAGGAGCAACAATTACAGGAGCGAGAGCAAGCCATTAAAGAGAGAGAACAACGTCTGGAGCGTATGATATTCCATTTTGGGAAGAGGGTGGCAATGGGATTCTGATCCAGTTGGAGGAAGAAAAAGTAGACAGTTTTCACAACCCTCATTTTAATGCACTAGGATTCTGTAGTCCTGCATTCACCACTAGAATTGTGTCTAAAGACCAAACCAAGAATGCTCAGGGCTTACTCCGCTATACTAGCTTCTGTTTTAAGTTACTAAGATATAATTGGCAGTTTAGATATGGAGGTCTGGTTTGTGAAGATTATTAAACATGAGTGGCAGTTAGGAAAGTATACAGAAACGTAGGGTCTGCACTGTGCAGTGTAGGTTGCTTTTCACCTACTGTGTAAATAGACATTGCCTATACTAACATGTAACCTAAGGTGAGCCTGATGCTGGAGAAGAAAAATCTTTGAGTAGACTGTCAACTGCTTTTATAAAAGCTGCACCCCACAGGTAGCTTACCTGTGAGTCTGTAGATGGCTGGTCCTCAGGTGTTGGCATTTCCTGCCCACATAAAGCATCTCTGCATATGCAGTATGCTCTGCAATACAGTTTTTAACCATATGTATTTTTTTTTTCTGAGCCTGAATAACAGCTGCTGCTTTTGTAAGCAGGGCGTTTAGTCACAGCTGAATTATAGTATCTGCTATATAAATATTTAAATCTGGTGTCATGTGTGCCATGAGTTACTGTGCAGAATAGAAAGTTGCTATTTCTTTGTCGTTGCAGACACGTCAGAATTTGGGACAGAAGTGTGCCTGGCATTTCAGAGTACTTGTCAATGCTTTATTAGTGCATTGATAAAGGTGTATCTACACAGCAGTTACCTTTGTTTAGAGCGATAGAATTAGAAGTGTGGGTGCATCTGAATGGCTATTACTGCTGTCTTTCCCTGTAAGAGAAGCCCACCATGCACAGTCACTCTAACATTTACATGTTCACACTGCATACTACCATATTTCTGCTTCCAGAGAGAGAACGGGAACTCTGTGTTCGGGAGAGACTGGCGGAGGACAAACTTGCTAGGTATCTTACTAACCTACAATAGTCTGTATTAGAAACTCTACGGTCTTACAACAAAAAGCTTAAACTTCTCTTCCCAAACCAGAGCTGAAAACCTGCTGAAGAGGTGCAATCTCCACAAGCAGCAGCGGGAGGTAACGTGCGCGGAAGGTCCAGGTATGCAAATACACAAGAAGGCGCTTGCGCAGGTCAATGTAGGCTGGTGTGACCAGAAGAAAGCCCCTGGTGCTCAACGTGCTCGGCACAGTCCCCTTGGGGCAAGGCAAAGCCCAGTTATGGCTGCATGGTTGGGAAGAGACTTTTGATTTTCTGCTTTGCAAAAGGACTTAATGAGTGATGCTCAACCATAAGTCTGAGTTAGCACTGTTTGCACTCCAGTCTTGTGCTGTCTGGGAAATTAGGTTCTTGTGGTGAGCTGAGGCAAGTGCCTCCTTGTAACCCAAACCTTTCTCAGAGCTGCACTTATTTTATGTATGGATGTCTTTTTACAGACCTTTGATTTAGTTAATTTTAATAAAATTGCACATGCCTAATAAATTCAGCTTTCATTAAACTTCCAAAAGCTTTGACATGGGAAATATTTGTTGCAAGGGACCCAGCTGTGACTGGTGCATCATATAAACTATGAAGAATACACACTTCTATTATAGAAAGAAAGAAAAACTCAGATTTGAAAATGTGCTAAAATACTTCCTGACTGCTTCTAGTCCAATCTGTTTTACAGTAGTATTTTATACTCACTTTGCCCTTGGTTGTTCAATCCTTGCTATCATAAGGGTATCATCTGTTTATTGCTCTTATCTTTTATTATTAAAAATATTCAAGTATCTAAATGCCTTTTTAAATAGTGGTAGGAATAGTGAAGGGCTGGGTCAGAAGTAGTACTCTAGAACAAAGACATGTGAACACTCCTTAACATGCAGTAACACTCTCTTCATTTAGTTTTGGTCTGATAAAGCAAGATAAGCATGTCACTGCCTCCAAAGCAAATAAAACTGAAGTAGCTTTTTTTTTTCCCCCAAGAAGTGCCTATCAGAGCAGGAAAGGATACAAGTAAAATGCCCCTAGAAAGTGAGTGCTCCTTGAGCTGTTTCTAACATGTCTGTCAACTTTGAGAATTCCACCTGTCTCTCAACATCTTGTCTGACTTCGGCACATTAAAGAGTTTGAGAACCAACTTGCTTTTGGCTTTCTGATGTTGCATCTAAAACTGGATGGCTGAAGGGAAATGAGCTTCAGCTCTTGCTTCTGTTCTCTTCTGCATTTCCCACCCCTTTACACGGTATTTTGACCTTAGGCAAAATCAGTTTGGGTGGTTAATACCTCAAGAGAGATAATGCAGCAAAATGAACATCCTTATTGCAAACTGGCCAAATCTTGCAATATCTGTAGAGCATGTGATTTGCTGCTCTTCTGTTTCATTCCATGGTGCTCTTGTAACACTGCTTCTAAAATTCTGCCTGTTCTCATATAAATGGACCAAGTGTTTCTCCAATATTGGTATGGAGAGTGCTTGCTTGTATTTTCAGTTCCTCAAATATTGCTGTATTTTTCACAACTGGATTGCATCTCACACATCTCTTAGATTCCTAATTTCTCCTAGAAGTCCATTGGGTGGTTCACTTGACAGTAAAATGGAATACCAAAAATCCTGGTTTTTAAGACAATGTCCTAGACACTACCCTATTTTTGCAGGGATTTTCTGATTCTTAGTGAACCATTTAATATTAAAACAGATCTGACTTACGCTAATGAAGCTAAAAAATGCTGAAATAGTTGCTGGCTTTTTTAATTCCTTCTTGCTCTTTTGCGCTTATTGCATTCTTGCTGTAGCCTCATAAATTGACAATTAAGGCTTCAGTGTTAAGATTAGAATAGTTTGATATATAAAAATCACACCTTAAGTTGGGCCTTGTGAAGTTGGCTCTTACGAGAGGCAACTCAGCTGTTATAATAGCTTTTGATGGTAGTTTTTGTACTCTTGAGTCATTAACTGCCTTTTGATAGTGGCATGCTATAAGATACACTATGAAAATTCCTGTTCTGGAGGCTGCAGAGGAAGTAACTTGTTAATTTTTAATAGACCTAAACTCATGAAGTCAGAGCCTAATTTGTACCCCAGTGACTTAATACAAGGATAGAGTTGGAACAATGTGGATAATGTACAAAAATCACTGAACAGGTTGAGTCATCCCCTGCCGTGAAGCAAAGACAAGGATCTTTTCAGTAGCTGAAAAAAATTAGAAAGCTGAAAATTCATTCTACATTTTCTTTTGGAACTGACTTATGTTACTGTTTATTTAATTCCTGTCCTTCAGAAGAAACATCATGTCTTTTCTTCTTATTCAACTAATATTTCCGTAGGTATTGGGAGGTACACCCTAAAAACTACTATGGCATATATCCTTTCACCACCATCATTTAAAAGGCTTGTTTTCAATTTTTTTCTCAAAAAATAGAAAAGAATTGTTGCTATTAACTGAGATGCATTTAATTAGATCACTTAAAGCCATAGGTAGATAACAAAATGGGCACCAGGGTTAAAAGCAATAAATGCTGGAAGATGCACTAATGCAGTACTTTCTGATTTCTTAAGATAATGCACTCCTGCTTCCCCTTTCTACAACCAAGAAGAACTCACTCTTTGATGGAAGTGAACAGAAAGCTGTGCCTCCTCATAATATGGAAAACTATTTCCTTTCCAAAGGGAAAAGCTCTGATCTCAAAAGGCGTCTATATGCTGCAAATCTACGGGCTCAAGCACTGTCTGAACTGGAAAAAAACTATCAACTAAAGAGCAGACAAATCTTGGGCATGCGTTGAAACTGTAACAGATGTATTTATCTTTGAAAAGAAGATTAAATGTACAGGCATCCCTCTCTTAAGATACAACCTACTGAAAAATTAACAGTTGTACAAACTCTTAGTTTATGACAGGTAGTTTATGATAAATGCATAAGATGCTATATGATGAAAATAAGTACTTTTGATACCAAATAAAACAAACTGAATTAATTGTATTATTAAAGAAAAATATTTTGGTCCTCCTGTTTACCATACTTTACTCTTCTGAAAATATAAAGAATGAATAATATAAATTATTTGTTTAATCTGATGTGAAAAACTTTTCAGGTGAAAAATTTACAGAGATTCCCAGTCTGTAGGTTAAAATTATGCTGTATGTAATGCACAGTTGTTGATAAAAGAAGTATTGATATTCTGTATATGTGGTAAAACATGCCTTCTTTTCTGCACTTGAAAATATTTTTTTAAAAAAGAGAACAAAGATTTTATGCATCTCTTCCTACTAAGTAAGTGACCTGTCAAAGCAGGTTACTTTTAATGTGATGTTTTGACTAATGAGTGGAATGAGTTAGAATAACATAATTTATGAGTTTATATTCCTTTCTGCCTGAGCAGCTGAATGCCTTGTCCATCAGCTCCTGCAAGGCCTGTGTTGGGGCATGGCATTTGAAAGAACACCTTCTTTGCCCTGCCTTGAAACTGTTGTAAACTGATCTCCTGAGACTGCTGTCCAGGATGGGACACCATCTGGGGTATTAGCATCTGTGTTTTGGGGCAGAGCAGTTGTCCTTTAAATAATAAATCCTTATTTTCTTGAAGCTTAGGAGGTATCGCCATCTTACCCTTAATAATGCTCTGCTGGAGTAGGAGTTGCTCACTTAAGGTGGTGTAAGTTCATGCATTCAGACTTGTGAATTTTAAAATATACTTTGAAACTATAATGTCTGGCATATGTTTTATATAAAGTTTTTTTTCTCTCTGGATTGAAATGCCATAAAATGTACATTCTTAGAAAAGAGCTTGTTTTCAAAACATTTGCTTCCTTTGGGCCATGAATGTTATCTGAGGAGGTATTCTAGATGGTTTTTACTTCATAAGAGAGAATCTTGTTTGTAACATCAATTTAATTTGACATACTAGATCATATTAAGGGTCCCTTCCAATCCAAACCATTCTATGATTTGCTGATAGAGAAGTACTCCGCTCTAGCACGTTCTTAACCACCCAGCAGAACTTAACATTTGCTTGCAGAGTGGTTGCTGTTTTCACCAAAACCTTTGCTTAAAAGAATTAGGCATGACTATGTTGTTTGCTGAGCTAAAACTACCAACATTCTGGTGGCTCTTCCCCAGCACCAGGTGTGCTGGGAATGTCTGGCAGGTGTATGCACAGCCAGAGTAGCTGTGCCTTGTGCATCGGTGCAGCTTTCCTCTGCATTCTTTCATGCTTCTGAAGCTTCTCACACGTATGTGGAGGGTAAATACTTGCACACTCACATTTTCCTGTTCTGTGCCTCAATCAGAAGACCTGCAATGGAGTTCTGGCCTTCATGTGGATCTTTATGGTTTAACCCATAAAACATTAAAGGGTAAGATATGCAGTGGTGTTAGTACAATCTGAAAAAATACGTAGCATGCAAGAATGTTTTGTTGTCTGTAAAATGCAGGTATCAATTAGTGAAAGGAGAAAAACAAGCAGCCAAGAAAATCAATGAATGATTCATGAAAGACCGTATTTATAGAATCACAGACTGGTTTGGGTTGGAAGGGACCTTAGAGATCATCTGGTTCCAACCTCACTGCCATGGACAGGGACACTTTGCACTAGACCAGGTTGCTCAGAGCTCCATCCAGCCTGGCCTTGAACACTTACAGGGACCATCCAGGAAACATTCACAACCCCTCTGGGCAACCTGTTCCAGTGCCTCACCACCCTCACAGCAAAGAATTTCTTCCTGGAATCTAATCTGAACCTACTCTCTTTCAGTTTGAAGCCATTCCCCCTTGTCTTGTCACGGCGTGCTCGTGTAAATAGACTGTCATCTTTCTTGTAGGCTCCCTCTAGGTACGAGAAGGCCAGTTAGGTCACCCCAAAGCCTTCTCCAAGTTGAACAATCCTAATTCTCTTAACCATTCCTCATAGGAGAGGTGCTCCATTCCTCAAATCATCTTGTGAAAGGACTGGTGTTTACAAATGCTTTGCTTTTAACACGACCAAGGTAAGAAAAAGGCTTGAGAGTATTTTTTTTTTCTCTTGGAACACACATTTCTGCATTTAAAAGTAAAATGCCTTGAGAGCACTGTCTGCGGCTTTCCTCTTCCTTTAATTCTCTAGTAACCTCAAGATGGCACTGTTGCCTTGTCATTTATAAGAACTTCCTCTATTATACATTCATCCAAAATCTAATATCTTATTTACATTTATTTTTACCTGTTTTGTTCTAAGCACGTTGCTGCAAGATGGTGACTTTCTTTGGCTACGGATGCTTTAGTACTTGCTGGTGCAATTAATTATAATTATCTCCGATTTGCCATTTTGCATCTTTTATGCATGCATTATAAAAACAGCTGAATCAAAGTCCTAGTTAACAACTACACTGTTATGAATCTGAAATGCTACAGAGAGTGCAAACTGTATCAATCACAATGGCAGTAATAAATGAGAAAGGCTTAGGTTACAACTGTAGCATTAAGCTGTTTAACCGCGTTACTTACATTGTCTTCTTGAAGTATTATCACTCTAATGTGATAAATGCAGTATTTCTTGAGGTTTTTGAAACAAGAACTTCCTACCAGTACGTGTCAAACATAGTGAAAGGCATCCTGGAGACAGCCTTCATCCTCTCTCAGGATTTTTGCTTTGGAATCCTGAAATTCACATTTTTCTACAAGGGCATAATTGTTTTTCTAATAGAACGTGTGTAGCATTGGAATCACACTCAGGATGAAAGTTTCAAACATATTCAGGAAATAAAACATTCATAAATAGAACATTTATGGGAATGGTGACTGCTTATGGAGTGCTTGCAAAATACTGCCATCATGCTGATGGATATACTTACGTCTTAAAAGGAAAGGTAAGTGTGTGCATATGGATATGGTACAGCTTAAGCCTTAAAGGATGATAATAATGGTGTACACTGTGGAATGTTGTGAGAGAAATTAATTAATATTTAATACAGATGTCAGGAATTTTATTAATATGATTAGTTGTGAGCACCTCTGAAATTACAGAAGTTTTATATGCATAAGAACATCAAGGATAGCCTGGAGGGGAAGTTGCATCATCTTTGAAAAATACAGACCAGCCTCTTGATTTTCAGCAGTCATGCCCTGTCCTCTCTGCAGCCAGTTGAACAGCACTTAAACAGTAGGAAAGTGCTGGCCAGCTGGGCAGATAAAAAGCTTAATAAAAATCAGATATAAATATAGAAGACCATCAATCTTCTTTGTAAAAGTGAGAAATGCCACTTTTGAGTCTGTCTCTTTGGATCTCTGTGGCAAGTGTGGCCCCTGCACCCCAGAAGGGTCTTCCCCGCGGTGGTAAATCTGCATTTCTTCAGCTGTGGCAGATTTTGGCTGTTGCTCATCACCCATTCCAACAAAGGGATGTGGAAAATATGTGGGGGATCCATGATGCCACAATGTCAGTGGAGCTGATGCTGTGCCAGAGATCCAGTATCCCCTGCACAGGATGTTAATAGAGTCTAGGTGTAATAGTATATAAAATGTCTCAGAAACACTGACAGCCAGAACCCACTGCTCTCTGTCGTGTTCTCCACCTCCAAAAAAAGTTGTAAAACATCAGTAGCTGCATTTCCACGTTTTCACCCAGTTTTAGTGGTTATTGCTTAGAGTTGATGTTTTAGCCTTCAGTGTTTGCCATAGATTGCTGGGAGTTTATGAATTACAGGGTATCCCTGTGGTCCAGGGCCTAGGGTTTATTGATCCCTGTGCTCTCACGCCTTCCGCTTTTTTCATTTAAGATTCATAGCCAAAGTTTAGTGTTTTGTGGTTTCCTAGAGTAAGTGGTAAACTCCTGAAAGACACAATTCTCAAATTCCATCCCTGAAGTAAGATTTGTTATCTTTTTTCCTCACTGTACAGGGTTCATCTCTCTGGTCTGTGTTGATTGATACTGGGACTCCCCTTAG
Source organism: Callaeas wilsoni (assembly GCA_013398955.1). Taxonomy (NCBI): domain Eukaryota; kingdom Metazoa; phylum Chordata; class Aves; order Passeriformes; family Callaeidae; genus Callaeas; species Callaeas wilsoni. The sequence continues at coordinate 12,412 of VWPU01006576.1, forward strand.
CTTAGCTAATGAAGTCCACGGAATGAATCAGATACTGGAGTGAGGGAAGGGGTGGATGGGTGGGGAGGTGTCAGGTGTAAACCCAGGGTAGGCATTTCTCTTCCTGAGGAGCTCCTGAGGATAGAAAGGAGAGGCAAGAAGAGACTTCCCTATTTCCTACGATCTCCTTCTTCCTTCAGTATTCATTTTTTGATCAGTGCATGCTTTAGTTTATTTGATCACTTTTATGCCATGGGGTACAAAGCACTCCAAACTGAACCTTGCTAAAGCCCAGCTCTGCCCGGCCAATTTGCCGGGGCCTGAGGAGGAAAGATGAACAATTTGGGCAGGGATTGAGCTGAAATGGCATTTTGCCACTTCTGGTTTCCTCCCAGCTTTCACAGGGGATGAGATCTCTGTCCTTGCAACCCACTTGCTTTAAACATTCACATGTGTGTCTGGGTGGCAGTTCAGGATCACTGGAGTGGCTGCTGCAGTTTGAAACAGGGGCTATTGTTTCATTCTTTGGTTGCCTAACACCCTCCTAACTACAATAAAGTGGTGAGTAAAGACACAAAAAGATTGTTTTGGAGGAAGGGGACCAAAAACATAAAGTTTATTTTTGACAGTGAATAAAGTGTTTTGTCCTCATAAAAAGTGTTTTTTCCTAACTCTCTTCCTTCAAACTCACAGCTAAGTGATGATGTTTTGATGTGGTGAGGTGCTGGCACTCCAGGGAGAGAGAGAGAAGCCAGAAACTGCTGGTCAGCGGGAGAAAGCTCCTGTCCAGCCTCTCCCAGAGTCTGCAGTGCTCAAGCCACACTGGGGCGGCTCAGAGCTGCACCCAAGCATTCTAATCAATTTTACATTTTGGAGAAGAGCAGGATGGAGGGATATGTGCCACCTTCTCCAGAGACGCAGGAGTGGGATGCTTGTGTGCCACCCGCGCCCTCCCAACACTGTTATTCGGCCCATGCTGTGAAAGCAGATACCCATCCCAAGACTCCTGTGGGGGGAAGAACAGCCAGCCCTGGATGATGTCCTCATTGTTGTCGACAGGAAGGTCTCCACAGACCATGTCGTAGGGCAGGATGTCCAAGGGACTGGATCGTCCCTGAGTGGCCATGGTAGCAGTGGAAGCAGATCCACTCTGGTGGGCTGTACTTTGGCATTCCTGCAGGACACAGGCAGAGCTCATCAAGTGGATGCTGCTCCCTCTCAGATCCTTGTTCATTCGGGCATCCCTGGGGATGCACGGCTTGCACTGGTGTGTGACCTACTGCTTTCTCACCAGCATCTGACTCTTGTTAACAAACTTTGGGTTGTGAAAGAAAGCCTCTGGTGCTGGAAGAGGACGCCCTGCCTTTATCCCCACAACCCCTACTCCAGCACTGGCCAAGAAAAAGATCATAGGCTAAAGCTGAAAGAGGGAGTAGACCAGCCTAAATCCTCCTGCGACTGAAAACGAAAATGGAATCCCTGCTCCTCCAGAACATCCCAGAAGTCCTGAGTGCACTCCGGATGCTCCATCACAAGCACGAAGCCGTCGGGGAGCTCGAACCAGCCCAGCAGCCTCACGACGGCCGCGGAAGCCACAGAAGGACACCGTGAGGAGCAGCACCGGCTCCAGGGGAGGGGGGGACCGCGATGCCTTCAGGGGGCTGATGCTGCCCCGGGGGTCGGTACCGCCGCCCGCCCCCCTCCCAAGGGGATGCCCCGGTGTCCCCCTGCCAGTGCTCGGCATTCCCCGGGCCCGGATGCTCCACGCTCCCCGCAGCGTCCCGGGGAGCGCCCGGCGGAGCCGAGACCGCGGCGGCAACCCAGGGGAGGGGAGGGCATGGGAGGGATGAGCGGGATAACGAGAGGGAGAGAAGGCAGAAAACCGCTCGGGAGAGTCACTGCTCCTGCTGACGACGCTGCAGATGCTCTATTGATCACTTGCTTTTTTAATTATTCTTTTTTTTTCCAGTTTATATTCCATCTTCAGAGCCACTTTCCTGGAAGTGAAGTAGCACTTGCTGCCGAGGTCAGTTCTAAGCTCAGCATTATGCAGAGATTTGCAGCATTTGCACTTGGCCTGCCATATTTGCATTGCCTCACTTGCATGCAAGACTCGCTGACACAAATGGAAATTGATTCTAGAGCCTTTCTGCAGGTCCTGCCCCTGCATCTCTTACCGAGCTGTTTCTCCACATCTTCAGCTTGGGAAAACTCACAACTTTCTCAAAAAAACCCCGAAAACAACCCAACCAAAACCACCCCAAACAAACAAAACCAACCCAAACCAAAACCAAAAAATCCAATGAATCAAAAAAGACCCACCTCTCTCCCATCTCAAACCCCTCACCTTTAGAAAGTGGGACTGAAGAAATTACTATGCTGTAGTGAAGCACTTTGAGATCTGTACATACTGAATAATGCTATTTAACTCTTCCTAGTTACTACTGGACAAGATACATTGTATGTAAACAGTTGGTACAAAGCTGGAGAAAAACCGTGCATGTTTTGCATGGATTTATTATTGTTATTATTATACAAACATGTACTACCAAATATGCTTCCAACTTCAGTCTTAATCCAGTATCCCACAATATCAGGTTGTGAATGAGTATTTTTCAGTGATCTTACAGTAGAATCACCAATTGTTCTCTTACAGAAAATCAGAAGCATCGACAAGGAAAGCACTGAATAAAATCGAGTCTTTGCAGTGGTAAGGACAGCTTTCAGTATATGCAAACACAGAATTGTCTCCTACTCTCCTCGTTAGTAACCAAACACAGAACAGTGATCGTCTTCTCCCATTTTTAGGCTCATTCTCCCTGGGGACTCAGCCTGGAAGAATAGGAGCTGCTCACTTCTTTAATGCCAGGAGGACTCCTCACCATGCTGTAAATCCTCCCGTGCTGTGCCAGCCCCAGCAGTGCTGAGGAACGGGACATGAACTCAGCCCCACACCACATGTCCCCAGCCACATTCGGACCCATGATTTGCAGTGAGATCCCCTCCTGTCCTTGGCAAGTAATAAGTAATAATAAATGCACGAAATAAGCGTGAACATAATACATAATATTATATTTTGTGTACAAATGCAGAAGATATACCTGCAAATATTAAAATATAAAATATGATGTCTGATATATATATATGATGTATATATACATGTATATAATGTAAATATATAATATAATTAAGAATTAAATAAATACATGCCCTAAACATTTCTCAGCCGGGGAGTTATTCTAAGGGAACTCCTATTTAGGACTTGCATTACCTGGCAGTGAGGTTTTTGGTCTATTTTAAGGATGTACTAGTAGGAACAAACCCATGTGGATATGTTGTCTTTGCACAGCTATTGGGTTCCTCTCAACACACCAATGCAGGCCACAAGGTAAACTGGAAATATCTCTGTGGCAACATCCAACCTTCTGATTTTATTACTTAAATTAAGCCCAGTAGCTGATGAGAAGAAGTTCATGCCGAATTAACAGGGTGAGCCTGTCTGTACGTGCACTCAGTGCTCTGCTTCCTCATGTAGGTTGCTCAGAGTAATGTCACTCTTGCTTATGTGTTTTATGAAGTGGTTACTTCTGCAAGAAAGAGGAAGGATAATTTTAGGTAATTTTACTTAGATTACTGAGGAGGTATCAAAAGACAATATTTGATATACTTTCCACTTAAAAAATTTTGTCTATGTTAATTGTCCTTTGGTATGGGAGGGAGAGTGGTTGTTAAAACAAGAGTAGTTTATTTACAGGTACTTGGGGTTTCACTGTAATTTTCCTGCAATGGTAGAAACATTAACCCTAATTCAGCATCATTGGAAGCAAAGGATTTCCATGTAATTGCCTTTTCAAGGCATGTGTTATATAATTGGGAATACTAATTTAGTACCCATTTCATGATTACATCTTCCTCTGTGAGTTATGGAGAAACTTCTAATCAAAATTTGGGCTTAACATCATAATAAAAAGTCCATTGACCCCTTCAGCTGTTTATTAGGGTCATCTCTTTGCAGTGTATTACTTCTGGATTTTCTCCTATACTGATCCTCATTAATGTTTTATTTATCTACTTCTGAAACATTTCCAGTGTGTGGTCCTGAGTGACTGGGGCTGCTCTTGCCAGAAGACACTGGCAGCCAGGGGATAGCCAGACTGCAGGGCTGAGATACTGAGGAACGAGACGGCTTCCCCACAGCCTGAAACCTTTCCATCACTGCTGGATAGATTTCAAGAAGGCAGTACACAATTTAGGCAGGAGTCCCTGACGTGAGAATCTCTGAGTCAGGGTTTAAAGTTATATTAAAGCCACGGCTCCTAATGACCAACCTTTGAGCAATAATTTCAGAACCTGCCCTCGAGATTTTCTGTAAATTTTCTTTCATGTCCCTTAGAGCATCTGCAAAGGATGGGGAGCTCCAAGAAAACATGTCCTTTTTCACAAAATATAAATCCTACTAAGAGCTATTGTAGTAAAAGCTGTTGACAAATGCATTTCCCCCACTCCCCTGCTGGTAAGTCCTTTAAGTTTGAGGCATGAGTGACATCAGAAGAATGACAGCGTGGGGGCTCTGCAGCTCTGGGAGACATCTGCCATGTGTCAGACCCTGATGAACTGAGGTCTGCAAACTACCAAGGAAAGTTGCTGCAGTAGGCAAAGCGAGGGCAAGATTATTAGGTTTTGTCCTTGGATGGTAAATGCAGGAGGAATTCTGGCCCTGTGGGAGCCATTGATGCTATTGTGGCCTGGGTTGCATACAAATCCTGTCCTTTTGATTTAGAGTGTTTATTTGTTTCCAAATCTCTTTCCCCACCATTCCTCATTTCTACTCTCTCTGGGGATGATTCAGTGGAATAAAGCCACATGAGTATAACACCCATCCAGCAAAAACACTTGAGGACACACTTTAAACTGAGCAAATGTTTTATTACTTCCTGGAGAAGAATGTTTTTACAAAGTGATACCCTTACGTTTATTATAAATAATATGTCTTATAAACAAATAATTTTAACTAAAGGGAAGCCTGTAGAAACCACCTCTGTTGCCCAACAAACAAGTGAGGCTGGCAGAAGGAAGCAAGAACTTTGGAATTAATAGAAATAACTAATTCTAACTCTGCCAATTACTTGCTTTTGATTTTCTTTTCCCTCTTGCTGTCTTTGTTCCATCTTGACTGTCTGCTCCATTTCCTTTGTAATTTTCAGTCACGCTGTTGGGTTTTTTTACTGGAACAAATAAAGCCCAGAAAATTACATTGTTTGTTTGACCACTGTGCTAAGAACTCTTTAGAGGGCTGAGGAACTCTGTTCACTGAAACCATCAGGGTAAATAGATAGCAGCACAGAAATAAGCGTGCTCAATGAGGGCCAATATTTACCTTGAGTGTCTGCATATTCTTTTGATGTGAAAGGAGTATTGTACTCTCCTCGGTGCTTTGCCACAGAAGCACTTCTCCAGCAGTAAAACTGAGAAAGCAGGTTTAATCATTAGCTGGTTTGCACCTTGGTGGCTTCAAAAGGCTGTGTGGAGACCTTGCAGATCATGGCACTCAGGCACACGCGAAGGCTGCGCAGGCAGTCTCGAAAGGCAGAGCTGGAGGTGACCATTCCCCTTGAAAGGCTCCAGCTGTCCCAGATAAACACCCGTGCAGGAGTGAGGAAGGGGAGCTGGTAGCAGTGCTGCAGTGGGAGGCTCCCCAAGCACATGTGCTATCCTGCTGGCCCAGAGGGCTCCCTTGCTGGGCGAAGCAGATAAGACAGAAACACAAAACTGGGCTGCCTCCAAGTTTGGGGTTACAGTGGGGGCTGTCAGTCGGAGGGTATGGCACTGGGCTCCTGTAACTGGTTGTTCCCTGCCGTGGGCAGGCCGAGCACTGGGAGTTGGCCGCCAGAGATCCACGTCGCTACGCTGGGATCTGTGTCACCATCCCGACCAGCACAAGCAGACTGTGTGACACAGTTACAGCAGGTCAGAGAGAGACTAAGGAGGCCAGGGGGACTAAGGAGGTCATGAGGATGCTGTGGTATGTGGCACTAGGATGAATCACCTCCGCAGAGGGAAGGCTCACTCATGCCACACACTCTGGAAGGAAGTGCTGAGCCCTTGCTGCCCCAAGTGCTGGATCAGGCCAGAGTCAATGCCAGGAAACCATCATGTATGACGACGGAGAATTACAATGACAGAGATCAAGCAGCTCCTCCTCTCCCTCTTGTAACACCTCCCAGCCTACACAGTGCCTGCATGTTGCCACACAGAACATCTCAGGAGCGGCCACACGTGCACACCCAAATCCTTGTTCACCCACGCAGTGTCCTAGAGGGCAACCCACTGGAATGGTTGTCTCCCATGGAGGACTGCATCAGCCCAGCCTGTTACAACTCCCTGGGGACACGTGAACACCCAAACACTACTGGCTGACTTTCTGTGTGCTTATAGGCTGTAGCCAAGTCTCCATGAATCTTTGTCCATGAAACATTTTTCCTACTTAGCATTAGATACAAAGGTGTTGGATATAATTATCAACAACACAGAAGCTTTGAAGACCAATTTGAAGAAGATCTCCTAATTCATTGATTTTTAACAGTTGGTGTCTGTAAGTGTATTGATAATGCCTGTGGTGATTTTATACCACTACAGTGCTATAAAATGCATGTACTGGAGCTTTAACAGTACTGGCATGCTATGTTACTACTCCTCAAATACATATTTTGATTATTTATATATTTCCCTTTCTACAAGGAGAATATCTTTCTGTAGGGGGATTTCCAAGACAGAGGTAGGCCCTAGTTTACCTAATTGGCAAAGGCACAAAGTTTGTCTATTTTATGTGGCTAATAAAAAACTGAATAAGGATATTCCTAGAACTTTAGTTGGCACTGTTCAGGATCCTAAGGTTATACACAGTTTAACTGCAGCTTTTTGCACAAGAGCTTGACGAATGACAGGAAAAAAGACCTTTATCCCCACAGTTAACTAACTAGATAATATACATTGTTAGTCAATAAGAGAGATGGAACACGTATTTCACAAACAGATTACATGGAAACTTGACTGACAAGTCCTTCCTGGGACAGTCACTGGATTTAATAACTGCTTTGTCATCTTAGCAGTGATATAAATGAGTTCCCTGCATTGGTTCTGCAGCTACTGTAGAACATAATTTAATCCACCCATGCTGATCTGAACCCTTGTTTCCCCAGACACTAAGGTGGAAACATCTGACTAGATATAAAGCAGGTTAACACAAATAAAGCTTGCAAGAAGCAATGTTCACAGTCACTCTTTTGCTATGCAAATAGCCATTGATAATGAACTGTATGGAATTAGCTCGTAAGATTTGGGTGAAGGTGTTTTGAAAACTCATGCCCCAGGTGAGGCTCCTCCATGTATAATCACCTCCATAAATGACCTGCTTTCCAAAAGCAACACCCCTTATGTTTGCTTCTGAGGGAACTGTCAACTGCCCAGGACTGATTAAATCAAAACACCTCTGCTATGCCTGTAACTTTTAGTCCGGAGACAGCCCTGAACATCATGTTTCTAGCACATTGGTATAACCATTGGTCTTGGCAGGACAGGCCACTGGATTCTACTCTTCCTGCTGGCATTACTCAATTTGTGACATTAAAGAACTCACTTAGCTCATGCTCTTTAATGCAAGAATAAAGAAAATCCTTGTCTCATAGTGGGCAAAACTAATGGTGGAGGGAGGAGTCACTTCATTAACCATTGACCTAATCTCCAAGCAATTCACACCAGGCTTTCTTTATAATCCGGGACAGAAATGCGCACTCTAAGGATAGAATTCATCTAATCAAGTCCACAGCACTGTAGGAGGAGATAAACCATGTTGCAGACTCCACTGACAAAGCTGATTAGATCTCTGCTGACTCTAAAGGGAGACTCGTGATCACAAGATGTTTGTGTATCAGCTACCAATTCCCAAACTTGAATCCCTCCCTTATTGTCCAGTTGAGGCTGTGGTTTCATGACCAGCATTGGTGGATGCCAGTATATGGTCACATACTTTTCCCTGCCCCAATCACATGGTCCTATGTGTCAGCTCTAGCAATCCTGCTGCCCTAGCTTGCTGAACTGGCTGAAAAGCAATGAAGATGAAAAAGAATTTGTTTTTTGGTTGCACTGGCAGGCAAAGCTGATGCCCTTCATGGCATCACATGCCCTAATTGCTAGATCTGAGGCCTGGTTAGGAGCAGGAATGTAATTTCTGAAAGGGACTTGTGGTGGCCCTTTTTGGCATCAGCTTTTAGTTGGACAAGCTTAAGTTGAGAACAGAATGGCCTCTGTAGAAGGCAGTTTTGAAAATTAATAGATGCAGTTACAGAACATAAACTTAACATGTCTATGCTTACTGCCTTGGGATATGATTTGACAAACATCAATATAATTGATCCCTAAAAAGAGGCCTTCATGTCTCCATCCTTATGTGAAGGCCACTTTAGGTGTCTGGGAAACGCACCAGTGTCCAGCAGGTCTCAGAGCTGGGATTGCAGCACATTCCAAGTCAAACCATCAGTATTTATTGTGTAATAAAGGGAAATTCATCCATCTCAAGCTGACACAGTAAGTATCTAATACATAAATGGTAAAACGATGAGTATGCTATTGTCCAGCCACTTGAACGACTTTACTTACATTGTGTCAGGACAGAAGGCTGCAGCTCTTGCCTGGTGTGTGTTGTGGCAGCAGGAGCAGTGTGTGGGTAGGTGAGCTGGCTGGAAACACCGGGAGTACCTGGGCTGCCGGCAAGGCGAGCCTGAGGCTGCCCTCCAGATCAGACCTGTTGGCGCCGGGTCAGAGCAGGCGCCTGTCAAGGTGTGCTGCACCGGGGCCCGAGCCTGAGCATGCCCTGCACGTCCTGTGCCACCAGGCTCTTTGCCATGCTGCAGGCAGGCCTGTCTCGCACGGCAGAAATGATAGGATGTGCCGTATCCTGTGCTCATGGCTGTTCCAGGAAGCAGCCTGTAAACTCTGCATATACACAGCCAGGGGGATGGCTGCCATTCCAATCTGCCCGGGGAGCTTCCTCTTCTGGTACCATGTTCTTACATGGCTTAGCTCAGTCGCTGGGACAGAGGTCTTTGCACAGTGTGCCCTTGATGTCACTGAGCTCCCAGGAGACATGGAAATAAACCAGCATAGCTCCATTCCTCAGGGCAAAATGTGCCACCAAAGGGCATTGCTTCTTTGCAGCACTACATGGAGGTGCTCTGCCGCCTCCCACGACTCAGAGCTGCACTTGTTGAACTAGTTTTGAACTGACTTTTCCAATGCCAGTACATGCACGTTTATGAGTTCCTACAGTGTTAGCTGTTCCTGTAGGGACTTACCTCAAAGGACTTGAGTGATCTTCTTCCAACAAGAGACCATCTAGAGATCCTTCACCAATGAAATCCAGCATCCTCCTGTGACAGCGGAAATCCCTGCCCCCAATTAACCAGCTTGGGCACTAGAAAGTACTGTGAGCTCTCTGACAGGAGCTGATACTGTAAATAGGTGTAGCAGGCACCTCTGTGATTAGCACATATCTCTCTCAGTGTCTGTTCTCAGCAACTACCCATTGATTTGTTGATACTCATTACCAAGGCTCCAAGAGAACTGGCTTGTTCTCAAGTTCTTTCTAAAGATAATAAAACACAGAGCTTAACAGTATGATTTATTAAAAATTCCATACGAAGGATAATGCTTTATTTTGGTAATAATTAAAAATGTTATGAACCAATCAGCTACAAAGACATTCTTTCATTCCAGAATTCCATATTTACAGCATTTTCCCATCCCTATTGAATCATTGTTACTCTTTCCACTAGAGAGCCACATTGTGTGCAAAAGTGAGTAACACCACAAGTTTCCCTGCCTTTTTTCCTTTAATGATTAATATGGTGGTGATTTTTCTAGTTGGATCCACTCAAGCACCGGCTGAATAAGGCATTAGCTCTAACTAATACCTTATTAGTCCTAATTTCACAGCTGTTTAGAGCAACTATTTTGCCTGCCTACTTGTGCATTTTAAGAAAATACTATTTGTATCATAAGCAGACAAACTGGTAATCAAAGCAGCCAGGAAATGCTCTTTAGTCCACCAAAAATGGCATGGCTGTTCATTAGAAACAATTACAGATTGGCCATACAGTTAATTGTGCCTGAAGTTCTGGAGTACAGGATACTGAATGCCATTGAATCAAGTGAAGAGCTTGAAAGTAAAAATGCAAGATAAAGGACAGATCAAAACTAGACATAAGAAAGGCATATTTTAAAAATCAACTGTTTCTTCATTAGGGAGAAAATGTTTTGGAAGGGAAAAAAATGGGTTTTTAATCTGCTTTGCACGGTTCGGAAGTAGTATAGCAGATGATATACTGATCCCCTCAACGTGCCTGGAGTTCTGCCACCGACCTCCAAAGAGCCCAGATTTCACAGACACGGTAACCAGGTAGAAGAAGAAATCTCTTTATAGAGCAAGGTGTCCTTCAGTTCCTATCTCAGTGCCAATTACTGCTATAGTCTTTCTTCACAGGTCGCAAACAAAAGTATGTAAGCGCATGCTTAACTTGCCTCTGTTCAAAGAAGGCCTTTTAATTAACTGCAAACACATGTCTAAGTCCTTTCCTTGATAAAGCTGCTTTCCTGAATCAGCACGACACTGAATCCAATCTAGAGCTACGTGAACAGTAATACTCACTTTTCATTTGTGTTGTTTTTCATTACAAGGAACAACCCTTTTTATGCAGGTAACTGGACAGTGAGCCCTTCTGTTGGCTTTGGTGCCGCTGACTGCATCTAATTTGAAGAAACCTTGTAAGGACAGCCAGCAGAGACAGACACTGCCTGCGAGAAACGCATCCTAAAATGAACACTGACAGCCTTGAAGTGGAACAGACAGATGGAGTCATGTTTGCCACAGTCCCACAAGCCCTCATTAAAAGCCGACAGGTCTGATGACTGCACAGAAAGAGGAAGAGTTAGGTGTTAAAAGGAGGCAGTGTGCTCTGTAATATGTGACTGCATCGGCGGTTATAGGCAGAGTTTCACCTTTTCCAAGTGGAAAGGCACAGAGTGATGAAGAGCCCTCGATGGTGGAGATCTCTCCAATTGCAACCCTGCGCAGAAATTCAAAGAGAAAAAGCAGTGACTTTATTTACTCAGCAAACATGCTGAGTAATAGCAAAATTCCCAGCCAAAGTCCTGTTCCTCACACAGTGCTTGGCTCGGCTGGCTCAGGAGAGCCCAGCAGGACTCAGTACAAAACGTTTTTCTGCAGGACAGGTGACAGGCAGCAGCTCTCTGTTCAGACCCGTCACCTGGCTCTGGGGAGAAGGAAGCCGTGTGCCAGACATCCAAGGCTACATCTCCCCTCAGAACACAGAGCATTTATGGTAAGTGAATAGATTTTAGCTGGGCCCTTCAACATCTGTGGACCGGAAGCTGAGCCGAGAAAGAATTCTTTGAGTCATGAACAATGCCTGGAAGCCTAAAAAAAACCACCAAAACCAAAAAAACCAACAAAAAAAATCCAGAGTCCTCCCTACTCTGAAGACAAACTATTCTCCCTAAAAGCATAAGCAGGAACATTGTGTCTCCTGTAAAACACCATTTATGGTTTCATTAGGTACCTTTATCAGTCACTTTCCCATTAATCTTAAAATTGATGATGTTGCCAGATGGACAGCCCTAAGTTTAGGAACTATCCCTGTTCCTCTTGGCTGCTGGTGTATGGTAATACAACAGAAAAGCCTGGGAACAGCAGCGTCCAGCCCACTGGTTTACAAGAAAGAGTGTGGGGAAGAGGTAGCAGTGTGAACTCCTGTGTGGTCCAGCTGCCGGTCCACGCCTGGCACGTCCAGCAGCAGGACTGGGCTGCCACAGGGGATCATTCATCAAAGCCCCTGTGTTTGAAGCCCATGGAGAAAACCGTGGCTGGGTCAAAACTGTACGGCCACCCCTATTCATCAGGGAGCAGTGGAAGGCCTCAGGAACCATTTTTCTTCCCTGCCTGGGAAGAAACCATGCCCTCCCATTCTCCTGGGGTATATGGTCCATGTCTTGTGGCTTTCGGCCCCAAGTGGAATTAAGCATTCAGCTCGGTGTAGCAGGACAAAAAGCTATCCCAGGACATGGCTGAGGATCAGCAACATGCCATCCTGTAAGGGGAAGGCTGCAGCACACTGACCAGTGGTATGGGTATCCTCGAGCAGATCAGGAGGTCTCATGGTGAAGAGATGTTAAAAGGATCACAAATTGACCTGGACATCATTTGCATGCCAAGAAAGAAGCCCAAAAAGCCCCAACTCCCCTCCTTAAATCAGGCAAAGCTCTTGACACCGTTTATAATGAAGTTTTATTCATCAGAGTTCTCCTGATATTAACATCCTGTTTACTTCTCTCAGGAGGGGACTGAGTACTTTTAATCAAGAAAACTATGATGACACTCCAGGGGCAACCAGCTAACACCCAGTTTCACTAATTCCTGAAGCCCAGCCAATGACAGACACCAAACTTCTTGTCCTCCCTTCCTTCCTAGCTAAATTCCATTGGATTAATAGCAATCCCTGTAAAATGATGACCCACTTCACCTGCAGGAATTAAAAGAAGTTTGAGCTGTATCAGTTTCTTTGACCCACATATCCTAAATTTGGGCAATTCTTCCTTGTTAACTAATGGCCTTGTGTGGGAGTGAGGAGGACACAACCTGGGCATGTTCCGTTTCCACGTAATTGCCGTTCAGCTTCCCGGTTATTTACTTCTTAGTAAGTGACGTTAAGGCATACGGGAAGCCAGGGAGGCGAGGAGAATGTTATAACAATCTAATTGCTGACTCTCTTTACAATGGTCATTAAAGAATTCTGTGTGGGCTGCTACCGCTACGTTCAGCGCGTAGCACACCTAGATTTTGACACAGGGATAATCTCACAGAAAGCAGGGTTCAGGGTCACAGCTCAGCACAGCAGCGCCTGTGGTGCCAAGCCAGCTCTGCCGTGTGAGGAAGGTTAAGCAAAGGTGAGGGGATGGCACACATGGATAACAATGGGATATCCGGGTGTGGGCTCCTGGGGATGCTGCTGAGCACAGGAGAAGCCTGTCCTGAATCACTGCTCTCAGTTATGCTCATTGATAACGCTTTCCTTGTGGACATGTGAGCACCTTCTGTCATTTTACTACCAAAATGAAGTCAGCAACCTTTGCACGGACCCTGAACCACAATCCGTTTGAAATCTCCGAGTATAGGAACAACATTTTCCATTCTTGCTAGGTCTCCCTTCTCAGGGCACCAGTTTTCTTGCTGCCTCTATGGATCCACACACAGAGCTACACCTCTACAGCTGCAAAGAGCTTGGGCTGCTGTCTCCTCTCTGTGTTCTGCTCATGGAGTATTCCTGGACACTCATTCTCTTGCTGCCATATTTGCTGGTTCCCTGGAAGACAACGGGCAAAGTAAGAGGTCAGCTCTGCCTTTTTGTAATTTTGGAGTTGTTTTTTTTAAAAATTTTATGGTTACACTTCTGTGATTTTTCTGATGTCTCAAAACACTTGCTTTCCGTTTCCTAACTACAAGTGTAATAAACAAAACAGTGTCCAGGGACTGACCTTTTAGCATTTACGCATTTTTTTCTATATTATTACAGAACAATTACTATAATATTTAATAAGAAGAATTGAATATTATAGCAATTATTATATAATTATTTTATTAATATGCTATTATATTATATAGCCTTTCAAAACTTCAAGCAAAACTTCTTTCTTTTTCTCTTCCAATTTTTTTTAGCCGCTCATCAGTTATTATTGATCGCTCCGCACTTATCTTAGTGCCCTCAGTGGCACGAACAGGAAAAGAATTAAACAGAAACCCCCCCCCGCAAAAAGTGACAGAAAAAGCGCAAGTCCCACCCCAAATCCCTGCTCCGGCCGCGTGACGTCACAGCGCCCCTCACGCCGGGCCCCGCCCCCGCGGCCCGCAGGGGGAGCCCCGCCCCCGGGCGCGCGCCGGGCCGGGGCCGTGTGAAGCGCACCTTTTGCACGAGTCCCGCTCGCCGCGGGCGGGGCCTGCGGGGGCGGGGGGGG
>VWPU01006577.1:0-30409 GCA_013398955.1 Callaeas wilsoni
ATGGGGAGGATGGGGGGGGGGGGCTCGGGCCAGCGGCTCCCGCGAGGAAGCAGCGGCCCCTGCCGGCCCCGAGCCGCAGCGCCCCGACGGCCGCGGCTCCCGCCCTCGTCCCGGGGTCACGAACAGTTTTTTGTCAGTAGAAGTCCCCAGGTTGGCCGGGACTGTGCCAAGATCTGGCCCTTCCTTCCCCCCGGTAATGCCGCGGGTGGTGGCAGCGGTGCTCTTCTGTACATTTGCCTCACTTATTCCCCTTGAAAAATACCAAGAAAGAGCAAGTTTGGCTGATGATTCCCTCACCAGTGCACTGACAGCTGTGATTTCCAGGATGGGTTAAATTATGCAGGGAGAGGCAGAAAAGGAGGCTGAGAGGAGATGTGAAATGCAAGACACTTTGCGTGATTTGCATTTTAGTTTCTTGTATTGATTACTGCGAGATCCAGGGGGTGAAAAAAAGCGAAAGAAAAAAGCAGTTGGCAGGTCTCCGACTCCAAATATTTCCAAAATGATTATACGTTTTATTAATCAAGGTTAAAGTAACCTCATTTGGCCCGTATTAATGAAAACATAGGGTGTGCGTTAACTAAAAATCACTTCAGCATAGCAAATTGAGATGCATTGGAATTCGGGGAAAGCAGTTGTCAGTGCGCGGGTTCCAGGTGCCATCTACTGGGCACATCCCATACTGGAAAGGGACAGAGTTGCCCATCACAGTGCGTTAAAGGTTTAATGTAAAAATACACACACAAAGTTCTCTGTAGACACTAAAGAGAAAAAGGTGTTTTGGCATGTAAGTACAGCTCAGAGCACAAGCATGATTCATGTCAGGAACACCACTCCCAAGCACCTAAAAACCAAAGGTCACCTTGAAAAAGGATATACTGTGCAGAAAAGCCAAATTATTACTTGGGACTATAAAAAAAGATATAAACAGAAAACTTCAACACCCCCTGCCCCTTTCCCCCCGTCCCCCCAAAGTACAAACCAAAAGAAGCCTAAAGGAAACACGAATGTATCACAGCTTTGGCTCACAGCGTGAGCCATGCAATGCAAGTGGATTGCAGTCAGCAGAGCTTTCTATCCACTTCACGTTTTGGGCTGGAGTCAGCCTGGCAGGCCTACCTGGCTTTTCTGAGTAAGCATCATTCACGATTGATGACTTGGAGTCTCTTTTTCAATGACTTTGTTTCAGCACTGCACCAGAACCAGAAAGAATAAACCCCTTAAATAAAGTGACAGTCCTTACCTGGGGAACTCACAGCACACAGCCTGAATTTGAAGAAGCAGGTCCCTTTAGGACAGTGTTAGCAGAACTGACTTTTTGGGTCCTGGACTAAGAAAATCTCAGATTATTCTGAAAATTAAGCAGTCTTTTGTGAGCTACAGTTCTGGCTTTCAGGCCCCTTCTAAGTTTCTTTGATCTGCTACAAAGCAAAGCTACTATGCATTTTAAATTAATTTATCTTCCATTGCATCAGATTAAGAGTACACATATGGTAATTTCCTCCATCCTTCCCCTTCTCCATCTCTCTCTCCCGCATACACGTCTCCCAAGGCTGCAGATAGATAGACAAACAATTAGACTTTTTTGTTGGTTTCTTTTCAGTGTTGTTTCATTTTAATAGGACCAGTGGGAATTTGCCTACTTAATGAGAGAAGCTTTGAAACTTTTCGTTTAAATAAATCTTATTCCAAACTGTGAGGAATAGGTAGAACTAGGGAAAAAGATTACAAACTCCCTTAAACCTGAACAAAAAGGTTAACCAAAATGGCACTCTGATGCAAGGTACTAACCGTTTTATTTGGGTAAATTTGAATGTGCAATTTCTAATATGGACATATGTATAAATTACATAAAGTTGTCAGTAATTTATAGTTTTAAACAAAATTATTTCGAAATATGAGGCACAGATTTCTCAATTTTGAAAATATTAATATATTCACAATTTTGAAAAATGCTCTGACCAATCTTTAACTTCAGAGGGTAATTTCAACTAACCCATTCCTATGACATGTTTTGTACAAAAAAAAATTCACTTTTTTGATAAACCAGTTTCTCAAATGGCAACCAAACCACTACAACTTTTTAGCAACTACTGATTTTTCATCAGATCAGAATAAAAGCAAACCCAGCAAGAAAGCAATTTCCTGAGACTATACTGGATAAAACCAGAAATCCATCTCTGTCCCAAAATATAATCAGTGTTACATAATCTACAATCACCAGAAAAAGATAAATCAACACCTGTCAACTAATGAGGAAGGGTTATCACTACATTATCCCATAGTAACAGCTCTTTCTTCTTTTTTCAAAAATCACCTTTTAAAACCTGCTTTAAATGCCTATTTGAAAAGACTGCTGTTATAAAACATAAATTCCCATGCTAAAAATCTCTTAAGATCCTTTCTCTAGAATCACATTCTAACAGGAAAGCAGTAAAACTGCATACTTTACGAAAGATAAAAATACTTTACATTGGCAGTTAAGAAAAGGGCTTGTTCTGGGTCAGTTATTCTGTTTATGTTGACACAGCAGAGGCAGCATAAGCAAAGATCTGCCAGATGCTTCTGAACCACTGTCACTGAGGAGGAGGACACATTCCCAAATTTTGGAGTTTACAAGAGATCTGGCCCCAGTTCATGGGTCAGGTATTTACTGCAAGGAGACCTATCTATTTTGCAACTTTGCTTTCAAGGCAGGCAGCATCACCCTCCACCCTTGACCACACACCCCTAATCTTAGATAAATGTACAAGGGAACCATTGTATATTCTTCCTTACCATTCTCCATGATTTCTCTGTTTCCTCCTCCACTGCTTCCTTTTGCACCCTAGTTTAGGTGTGAGCAAGTGAGCCCTGTGAGCCTTGCACCTAGAGCAGGCTAGAAGACCTGCAGCCCACAGCAGTCTCACTATGCTGTATTTCTATAAAATATCCATCATTCCTGCTCCCACCACCACCACTGGGCACCGTGATCCTTCTGTAGGACGCTCTACAGAATTTTGCTGCTTGCTTAAATATAGCGTTGGACTACAGCAGTGCTGTCAATTTTGACTAAGCAAAATACCCTAGGGGTTTAAAGGAGGGCAGAAACTACAGCCAGTTTAGAGTGCAAATCTTTCCAGCTGCAAAAAAACTTCTCAGCATTAATCATTTAATCATGCACAGGTGGAGAAAGTGGTCACTCTGAGTTTGCCTGAATGTGAATGTGAATATGTGAGCCAAGTTTGTTTTGCCTGAAATTTTCTTTATAAACACAGTAGTGGTCTCCTGTCTGTATTAAGTTTTTAGGTGCTTCTCTTGACTTCTTTTATTTCTTCAGCTTCCCAGCTAAAATGCTGAGATAACTGGCCATGGTCCTACTTGCCTGGCACTATCAGAGGAAGAAGGGAATGATTTAATAACTTAAGGCTACAGAAATGTTTTCAGCCAAAACAACTATCAAATTCCAAAGTTCTCTGAGATTTGATTCATGGTGTTTACAAAACTGTGGTTCTGTGACCTCCACTTGTCATTGCAATCATAAATAACTGGCTGTCTCACTCTGTTCTTTTCTGTTTCCCATTATCCACTCTCTGTCTCTTACTTCATCTTTAAATCATACGTTCTAAGGAACAGAGACCATCTTTTCACAATAACCAACAGTGCAGGACTATGTGTGAGCTGGTAGGTGCTTCTCTAATACAAGTAATGACTACTCAGAACAACAACGAGTGGAAACACCCCTTCTGTGCCTTCTCTGTGAGCAGTTAACATCAGGTCACTGTGGTTTGAGCTGCACAAGGTATGTGGGCAAAACAGAGACCCAGCAATCGCACAACTACATTCTAGTGCTCTGCTCTGCACTCTTCTGTTTACAAACAATATTAAGCAGTTTGCAAATGTGATGCTTGGAATTTAACGTGCCATTTTAACCACCATTTCACCAACTTCAAGTGTGAGGTACTTAAGTTTAATGGAACCAAAAAAGATGAGTAGTGTAAAAAAAAGTCATCTCAAAATATGTTATGCTCTAGTATTGAAGGAGGCACCTTATGTGAAGGCAAAAATCCCTGTCATAGCATATCATTACATCCAAATGTAAGAAATTCCAAAGTGGTTGGTATAACCAATCACAGAAAGCTCAAGTAAATTTTTTGTTCTGGCCAGTTTTGCTCACAATTGGTTATTTAACCAATATATTGGTAGGACAGAGAGATTTCTCTTCAGATAGAAAGAAGTTGTTTAAATCTTTTACAGGAATATATAACGAGTAATAATCAGATCTTGTTTTAATACACCAAATTACACGAAAATCAAAAGGAGGAGGGCAATGCAAAAGCTTTTTAACAAATGAAAATTACAGTCAGCATTAGTTTTAAAGTTAAGGTACTGGCAAACATCTATATCTAATGAAAGCAACTAATGAAACCAACACTCCCCACCAAGAACATTCTTTTCATCCCCCAATATCCCCATCCCCATAAAAAGCAGCTGTGACAATTCCTAAGCATGTTGTATAGCTAAAATATAAGACATCAATTAATGAACGATGTATCCCTAGATCTGAATGGGAAAGTATGTCACATATGCTTAGATAACATCAGAAATAGAAAAGTCATGGGAAAGGAACTGAGTAACTACATTAGCCTATGAAATCTAAGATAAAAATCCAGACCAGACCTCTAAGGGCACAGGTCTTTGAGGTCTTTCACATAACCAAATTATTTCATCATTCGCAGTGTTCAGGGGCAATTCAGTCTGTGACTGCTTACTTACTAAACGGCTTTCTTTTTTTGAAGCCCATTTCACCTTGCTGAAAATGCTGCTATTCTGCACTAAGTACTGTTTAGATGTGTGGGGAAAGGTGGTAGAGGTTTTAATATTTCTGATCTATATCATCTCAAAGGAAGTGGATGACCTCAGCAGCTGAGATCCTGTGCTGGCCTCTATCGACTTGTCTGTGGTTTTGATAATTTCTAGGCAGAATTTCAAGACAGGAGGTTTGTGTAACACTCTTTCATTTGGCTTTTCCTCTTGGCTTACCAGAGACCACATCCCAACCTCAATACCATGTAAGCTGGGCTCATGTGAACTCAAAGGCTATTTCTGGAGGGACAGAACAAGCACACAGGGGATGGTATACTTTAAATACAGAGTTAGGGTGAGGAAAAACCCCACTGCACCATCTGGTGTCTGCAAAGACCATACCTGTGCTAAGGACACTGGATGAACATAGCTTGTTAAGAAAACAAGCTACTGTACTTACAAAGAACTTGTGCTTAAGAACATAGTATTTGATTACTTACCAGGTACCAGCATTTGTGTCTGTCTTGTTTACAGTTTGCTTTTGGGTACTTTTCATATGTAACATATGTTGATAATACTGTTGTTCTGTATAGATATCCCCAATTATGCTGACAGAGTCACAGATTTTAACCATGAAAAATAAGCCCTCTAAATTCAGTATTGCTGCGCAACAGGCCAGTGGTAAGCAGATACAAAAGAATATCAGGGAAGGCTGGGAGAATACTGAACCAGAGCAGATGTGCAAATTTCACAATAATAAGAAAAATTAAAGAATTTCAGAGATGAATATGTAAAGTGGAAATCCATCTTCTATTTTAATTATTTTAACAATGAAAGAACTCTCCATGTGATCTACTTTTTTCATATGGTTGAAACATGTAAATCTAGAATTAAAATTACATTTTAAAATATAATATGTATCTATTTCAAAGAACACCCAGGCAAACCTGCTTTCTCTTTTTCTCTTGTGCACCTTTTCATGCATCTTTTTTCCTGTGTTGATCTTTCAGGGTCTGAATCCGTGTGACTGAAGTCAGTTGAACTTGTTGGCTTAACCAGAGCAGGTTAAGACTCAAAATTCCATCTATCTGCAACTGTCCTGATACCTGTACCTTTTCTTTTTGCAAAGGATCTGAATAGAAACAATACCTTCACATGAAATGTGCTTTACTCAAATAGCAAATCTTGGAGAACCGCCATCAGCCCTGGGATGAAACAACCCTTTATTCTGACTTTGCTATTATGCAAATAATTTAATAGATTTCTAACCTTTACAGATAGAATATGTAAATTGCAGCTCCTTACAAACAGGGTTACCTCACCTTCACTCCCTCAACTAAATAAGAAATAAATGGCACAATAAGAAATAAATGGCACAATAAGAAATGTAGGGATGTCAGTTTGCATATAATTTGGTATCCTCTTTGTAGTACATGCAGGTTGGGTTAACCAGGCAAGTGTTCTCTTCATTATTGTCTAAATACTTATTTTATAAATCTATAATGCAAGGAAAACACAGAAGAAAGCTTTTAATAGCCATTAATAAAGTCAGGCCGAAAATGAAGGCTAAGTTAAAGCTGAAAGGCTTTTGCAGGTACAGAGACTCTGGTATATAGCATGGTAAGAAGTTAGTGCAGATGCACTAACAAGCAGATAAATGCTTTTCCCACTGCAGTTCATTCTAAGAGTCTCTTGTTTCTGCCGTCACAGATCGAATATATTCAAGTGCCTAAGCAGTTCTGTGGGTGGAACTCCATCTACTCTCGGCAATTTTAACAGCACAGCTATTCCAGTCACACATCATGACTCATCACATTCCTCCTGGCAAAAGACTGTACTCCAGCTAAAGAAATGCTGCCAAGGGTTTTGTTTGATTTGTGACAAAGAGAAAAGAAACCACACAAAAGTTAAAGTAAATTCTTCAAGAAATATTAAAAGGAAGATGAAAAACTCTGAAAGTAGGATGAAATATCCCTCCTCTCAATGCACAAGACTGCTGAGGTTCGTTACACAGTTCTTGTGAATGCTAGTAAGTTATGCCTTGGTTTGCTCTTGCTCAAAATTCAGCACATCAACATGGTCGAGTTATGGCCAGCATTATCTAAACTTTGACATCATTCAAACAGAACCTCTCCAGGATTGTGCAGGAATGCTTCACCCTTATACCAACACCAGATAAACATCAAATCCTATTTATTCCCTAGTCTCTTACTTCAACACAGAAGGATATAATTCATACTCTATGTGACTTTGAAAGACCAAGGTATTTCTGAAATCTTAAGGCAGTGAAAGTAGAATCAGCTGAGTTTTACTAGAGTGGAACTAGATAAAAACAGAGGTGATCTTCAAATAGTGATAATGAACCTTAACTACATTCAGCCTTGTACCCTCCTACTGTTAGACTGTATATACTTCAGGCACTGAAGATAAAAGATTTTAACTTACATACACAAAGGGCAAGGTAAACTACACATTTTATCAGCTATTAGGTCTTTTAAATAACAGGGACGAGAGCTCCCAAAGCTGACAATATCATGCAAGTTATCTAGTAATCGTGATCCAGCCTACAAGACACACAAAGAAAACTTTTGTATATGAAACATGATTTCAGAATCTCACAAGACCAGAAAGCTCTCAGTGTTTCAAAAAGAGATTAAATGTTAACTCCGTTGGTCTCTTTTGTCTGAAATTCACTCTTTCTATGAAATTCAACACCACACGAAGAGCCAGAATGAGGATTAAGGTTCTCATAAACCCCATTTAATTCCTTAAAAAGGCTTCTGTGCAGAAATGAATTCCAGTCTCTGAGAAAAGTTGTACTAGTCGCAAAAGCGGGGGGGAGTGGGGGGGCAGCTTCAGAATTACTATGAAAACTCTGTGCTCCAGGAAACTTTTTAAACTTTTTTTGGAAATATACTTCTTCTAAATGGAGATGTATGTTCTTTAAAATAGGCATTGAAAATGAAATCTTAAAATGTTTTCTCTTAAAAAATTGTAACCATTACAGTCAATTTCTCTGTTGCTACTGACTACAGAGTGATGGCAACAAAATGACAAGAGTCAGGTCAAAGTCAGACAGCAGCTACAAGGGCTTTTGGGCAGGCTTACTATTTGCAGGGATTCTCCCTAAAATTAGGGAAATGGTCTTCCATGGACAAGAAATAGGAGGCAGAGAAAAGCAAGATAGTGAGTCTCCTGTAATACGCTCTTCATGTACCCTGCAGGAGACTGAGTTCAATGAAGACAGAGAGAAAGAATAAAAGAACAAAAAGATGAAAAGAAGATGCCATTATATTCGACTTCTATACTTCAGGTATAGTCTTACTTGGGGACCTCCCTATGAGTCCTAGCAGCTCTTTCTGGTGATAAAACTGTTACTGTGTGGTTAATTTATGTCTCTAATGCATGACATAAATGGACTGAGCAGTGCGTTTGGTGAGGGGATGGGGGGTCCCTGGTGATGTAAGCTGGTGAGCAGTAAAAAGTCCCCTCTAAGGAACTGCAATGCTGAAAATTTATTTCAAAAGCATTAAAACTCATTGTCTTGGGTGCCACTGCCTAAACCTCTTGTTGAACTCAGAGGTGGCTTGCCACTTCTGCTCTAACACACTGTTCAGCTATTGCAGTCTGTCAGAGCAAGAGCTACTTTGGTGCCTGTGCCAGTCCCAGCCAGGCTGAACCTCTTCGTAAGTTAAAAAGAGCTTTTTTAGTTGTTTTATTTGTTTTGTTTTTTTTTCTTTTTTCCAGTTGGGGTAAATTCCAACACTACTATTTGGGCATGAGCCAGCCTAATGCTCAGTATGCCTGGGAGTCATGGGACGTTTGCAAATGCTGCACTGCTGCAGGAAACAGTCCCTGGGAACTGCGGGCTCTGAGCTTCCCATTGCTTACCTTAGGGAAAGGAGAATACCCCAAGCAGGAAGGGTCTGTTTTGTGGCAGGAATGTTCATATAACCCTGTACATCACTGAGCCCCAGAAGAGCTAAAGCTCCAGAGAAACGGCAGTGTGAACGCAGCAACAGCCAGACAACTAACAGACCAGCTGGAAAGCAGCAGCGCAAATACTCAGCGGCTAAAGCAGCCAGCAACAGAAGGGGCTACTAGGGGCTGCCACTTAAAATAAACGTTTCAATATAATAATTTCTCTATTATCTAAAATCATATGGGACTGGAATACCCCCGTAAAATATAAAACTCTGTTCTGGGGAGATGCAGCCACCATCACGTGGCATAGTAACTGCACAAGCTCAGTAAAACTGCAATGGTACACAAGAATATCAACTGTGTTTATTTTCTATGAGACAAATGAGTTTGCTTAATGTGTATGTAACATATTAAGATATTTAGAGAGGAGTTTTGAGGAAAACTGGTTTGTTTGGAAAACTTCTGTCTCTTGACCGAATTCTGCTACTAAAATCTAAGGACGCACTCACATGACCACAGGCTGTAGACTCCAGTGGGACTAGGACTCACCTGAAAAATCATCAGAAAAATCAGGATACAAGCATTGTGAACAGTAAAAACTTTTTGCTGTCCTTCAGAAGCCAGTATTCGTAACTGAATCTCTTCATGTCATTGAAGTAGGAAAAAAATGTATTTACTATATATTTTCTTCAGTTACATACAATATTTTCATTGTAATTACGTTATTTCCGTCTGCTGTACTACAAGAGTAAAACTACCAGAATTCCTTCATGCCTTTTGTCACAAGGTGGCGACGTTGGAAGCCAGAAGTGTGATGGTGACCCAGGACAGAGCAGCACGCTGGAATGCTAACTTCCACCACATTTTGGAGGAAATAATAAATTATGGGCAAACTCTGATCCGTTTATTTATGTGAAAATTCACGTACTGACTTTAAATGTAAAGCAATTAAAAGAAATGTCAGCCCAGGGCCATAAATCCCTTAATGCAATATAATCCTTGAATTATAACTGCTATAATCCTTTTGATATAAACATTTTGGTGGCAATTCAATCCACCTGTGCACACCTCTTCACCATATCAAATTCATTATGTAAATAAGATGAGAAATAATGGTCTTTCCTTTCCAGGATTTCCTGTCCTTGTGATTTTGTTAGCAGCTATTTTTAAAGAAATATATGGAAGCAATTACAAGATCTTGTTAAAACACTACAAAAATATGTCAGCAGAATGAGTTCCAAGGTAACAGCAGTTTTCTGCCACAGACCAAGCAAAGCAGAGAAAATTTAAGATGAATCTTGTTATTAAAATGCATCTGTAAGCTTATTAGCTCTGAACAGAATCCAGCATCCTATTCAAAGATGCTTTATGCAGAAAACCAGCAGAAGCTCATTATTCACAGAATCATAGGATCGTTAAGGCTGCAAAAGACCTTTAAGATCATCAAGCCCAGCACCACCACCGTGTTCACCACTAAAACCTGTCCTCAAGTGCTATATCTACATGTCTTTTGAACGTTTCCAGGGACGATGACTCCACCACTTCCCTGGGCAGTCTGTTCCGATGCTTGACCATCCTTTCAAGGAAGGAAGTTTTCCTCATGTACGACCTAAACCTCCCCTGTCGCAACTTGAGGCCATTTCCTCTTGTCCTATCCTTGCTAGGCCCTCCTTTCAGGCAGTTGTGGAGAACGACAAGGCTCCCCCGAGCCTACTTTTTCTCCAGGTTAAACACACCCAGCTCCCTCGGCCACCGCTCACAAACGCACCGGGTTTGCTCCCAGGGCTGCTGAGGAAGCTGCTGCGGCGGGGGGCGCCTCAGACCAGCGGCGGTCCCGGCCAGCCCCGCTGGGCAGGTGCCGTACCCCACCAGTCCACGCGGACTTTTCTCGGGAATGTCCCTAGGACGGGCACAAACGATTAAACCACCACACGGCAGCGCTGCCGGAGACCTCCAGCCGAGGAGCCGGGAGGGCGGGTAGGCGGGACTCGAACGCGGATCTCCGATTCGCCAGCCACTGCGCGCCAACGCGAACATGGCCCTCGGCCCAACCCCCAGCGCGGCGTGCCAGCGCTTCCGTACACACGGCGGCCGGCTGAGTGACAGGCGCGGCGGCCAATCGCGGCGCGCGGGGCCGTGCAGGGGGCGGGAGCCCGCGCTCGGTGGCTGAGGCGGCGCGCGGCGGGAAACGGCCGGGGCCGTGCCGAGCCGGAACAGGCCCACAGCGGGCCGGGAGCCCTCCGAGTCCGGAGTCCGGAGGCGGCGGCGGCAGCGGCAGCGAATGACTAGACCTGATTCCTTCCGTTCCGCCACGCTGGGTGTGGGCGCTTCTGCGTGTCTTGCGTAAGGTGTAGCTTCTCTAGAAGTTGCTGTGTGTGCTGAGTTTTGTTTGGTGCTGGTTTCCGCGTGTGTCTCTTAATGGTGCTGCTAAATCATAAGCATATGGAGACAAATATGTATGCTCATGTACTCTTTTTCCTTTGAATGGCACAATGTAATCAGTACTTTGTTGTACCGTTTCATATTTTGGCGTGTTGCGACAGCCTTCCGATGGGGATAAAACCAGCTGTCAGAAGATACGAAACAAGAAATAAGACAGCAGGGACAGAACTGCCATCATCCAAGTCCCGAGTCGATTGGAGACGCACTAGAAGGGCTCTCATACTGCCTGACAGCAACGATGAATTCTCAGCCACCTCTGAGGAGGAGTCTACCACATCAGAAAGTGAAACAGACGAAAAAGATCAAACGGCCGTGAAGAACAGTCTTTCAGATCAGGAGGAGAAAGACCACAGTGGGGAAGTAACGGAGGATGGTGACGATGAGTGCATTGTGCCTGGGAAGCGCAAGAGGTTGAGCACCTCTGTCATGTATGACAGTGATGAAAGTGAGGACAGTGACATACTTGTTAGAAAGGTTTCTGCCAAACGCCGCTGTGTAATGGATGACGATGAGAATTCTGAAGAACAGCAGCCTGATAAAACATGCCCTACAGAGAATGTTTCTACTAATAGGAAACAGAAAGTGCTTGCAAAATTGAAAGAACTTGCAAGACAAAGCACAGCTCGGAGATCCTGCAGCAGTGCAAATTATGAGGTCTGGGTTTTATCTTTGAAATTTAATTGGAGAAAATATTTAATGTGAGGAAAGGTTAAGAGATACATATCAGTGTGATTTTTGGGTTTGAATACATGACAAATGAGTAGTTCTGTAATATTTTAACAGTCACATTAACTGGGTAACGATATGGACTGCTGAAAATCTATCAGATTATTTTTAGCAGGAAGCAGAATACCTGCTGAAGTATCTTGGAGATCTCATGTTAGCTTAATTCCTAGAAGTAGACTGAAGAGAAGTACATGGAAATAGCTAATTTAAAGCTGAAAGTAATTGTCTTCTAGTACAGAATGATGTATTTTTTGGAAATGTGTGCTTTCTTGTTAGTTGAACAAATGGCGTTATTACATGCTCAAAAATCTTAGCTGGTGTATGTAGTGTTTTGTCTGTGCAAATATTGAAAATTCCTGTGTTTGAAGTACTTTTTTGAATTTAATTAGGATTCTAACAGTGAAGCAGAAATAGAAGAGGAACCACTCTGTCAGTTGCCCCTCACACCATCAGAAGGTAGTGAAACTGATAGTGGCAGCATGAAAGATTTTATAGTAGAGGAAGATAAGGATGATGATGATGATGGTGACAATGACAACACAGAGCATGTGAAGAGTGAAAATCAGCCACATCAAAAGCAACCAAATCCATCAAACAGCGAGCTGCTGGCACACTACATCCCACAGTGTAAGATCAAAAGTGATAATTCTTCATGTATAACTTGCTCATAGTACTGTAATAAAAATTAATGGGCTAAATACAACTGCTAAGCAATAGGATATGGTATTTAAAAGCAGATACCTAAAAGGTTTCAATTTATTGTGAAAGCATTCTGATTTCCACAGTAAACCTTTACAGTCTTTTGGTATCTAATTAAAGAGAGGGTATAAGTTGGAGGGGAGAAAGCTAAACCTTATTGCACTTTTTTTTTTAAGTTGGTCTGATTTAGGATGAAGTAGGCTGCCTGTGATGCATTCATTCCTGTGGAGACCTGAAAGCATCATCCTCCATCCTACGATCTTGTGGTTTATGCTAAGAACAGCTATGTTAATCTGTCCAAATACTGTTCTCGCTATGAGTTTGGGGCTTGGGATTTTATTTTTTGGATTTTTTTGTTTGGCTGGTTTTTGGGTTTTTTGGTTGGTTGGTTGGTTGGTTGGGTTTTTTTATGTATTTTTATTCTGTGGTGATAAGACTTGGGACCAGAGATCTAGAGGAGTTTCTGACTTCATTGGCCAATCTTGGCCAAATTACACAGAGCAAGAAAACTCTTCAAGTTGTTATTTTATGAAAACCAGTTTCTGGATGGAGCAGAGAGATTTGAAACAGAACCTTATGTGAGTTATTGTCTTCCATATTTTGTTGTTCAGAAGCAGGTAGGTAGTGACTGGACAGTCAGTGCTAGTGTAGGTAGTCACAAGCATTTGTGGTATTTCTTCTCCAGTGAAGACATCAGCAGGACTGTATTTGAAAGAAAGAAAAAAAAACACAACAAACAAAACACAAGCAAAAAACCCATGACCACAACATAAGCCTGGCCTTCTCTGATTTACATTATTTTCTGCTATTCGTAGAACAAATTATTGACTTCTCTTAGTGTTTGTAGCTCTTACTGTGGACTCTTCTTGCTGGAAGCACACGTGACTTTAGGATGCTAAAATTCTGTAGGATCATTGGGATGAGAAGCACAATTTAAAGGCAAAATCCTATGGGTGTGGATGTTGTACATTGAAATTATTTCTAACTCTATAGTTAAATAACTTTAAAATTCTAAATTTATAATACTGGAGAAAAACAATTCTTACAGAACTTCTAATACGGCTCGCTTTCTTTTTCGGATTTTTTTCCTTCTTTTGGTAAATTTTGGTTGTGTTGCTTTCTTCCCAGTATTTCGCTGTGATCATTATGTACACTTCAAAAGAATAGTAAAGGCTTTCCTCATAAATGCAATTGATGACACTTTTCTGAGCTCATTATATGGTGAGTAAATTGCATTAAATAGTATGATAATGCATTCAAAGTTATACAAAGCCATTTATTCTAGGGAATGGTATTTCTCTTGATTAGAGTATAGAACTGAGAGTCCTGAAATCTGTGTTTTGGTTTTTTTTCCCTAACTTTGGTGGGGGAGGGCAGAGGGGACTCTATCTGAAAATGATACAGTAATCTTGGAAAAATGTGTAACTTAATTCTTCAGTACAGAAGGCTTAAAATGCCTTCTTGAGATGTAAGAATGTGTTTCTGTGTTACTAATCAGTAGTAACCTTTCCAGCATGAAAACCAAATTAGTTTCAAAGCAGGTATCTCAATGAAAACATTGCAAGGTCAGCTGGTTGTCAAAATCTCTTGTGCTTCACAGCTTTTTCCCTCAGGAATTTGATAGATAATAAATTATTTTAGTTATGGAGATGACTCCATATCAGGTTTTTTTCCTTTTTTTTTTTAGCATTTCAGATAAATAAGCTTCAGCTGCAGTCAGTACTTGTCTTATTCTTTCTGAGGAAGTACTTTTTGGCATTTGGCCGAGTGGGGCTGAATGACAGCCTCACACATAGTTTCATAAGCACTGTAAAGATGGGATTAAGGAGAAGACTCTCAGTGTCACATTGTGGAAGGAGTCAGTAAAGTGTCAAGAGTGGAGGTTTTGGTGTCATCAGGAACTAAGAGGGAATGGAGAAACTGAAGTACACCACAGACCTCAGAATAAAGGCTGTATACTCTTGGAGCTAAAAATGTCTTTCATCTACCACTGCTAGTTCCTTCAGGTGTTTGGTTTTGTTTTCTTTCAACAAGTAAAAACAAGCATTTGAAAAGTAATAAGTAAACACTGCCAGATTAATGTTGCAATAACTTCCTTCTATTTCAAATGGTATCTGCTCAATAAAATACAACAACTTACTGCCAAGTTGCTGGAAGTAAATGAGCTCTGCAGGTGAGCTGGAGGTTGTACATGAACATTGTATGAACATTACCTAGCATTAGAAAAATGTATTTTTATAATGTAGAATGGATTGTTCTGAGTTAATGAAAGTGAATCTCTTCATTAGTTTTGACTCAGAGCAGCTACTATAGTATTGGAGTTCACACTTGCTTTTTATTGGGAGGGATTTTGTTTTGTGGTCTAGCACAGCCTCTTCAAGCTCATACTGCAAATGTGTGTGTAAAGTGAACATGGAAAAACAGTTAATTGCAATTATGGTGGCTATAATGACAATTAACTACTCTTATACAGAAATCTAGGTAGCCAGTGGTCCTTTTCAGCTCTGTTTTTTTTTTGAGAACAGCTTTGCTAGAAGACATGGGAAGGTAGCTGAATTAAGTTTTATGTCTGTACACACTGAAGTTCCAGGACAGTGTGCATTGGCCTGCATCTAGGGAAGTCCTGTTTAATTCCTGGAGTCCAGCATGTATTTGGGAAACAGTAGTGAAACAGTGGTAGTTTTACTCATCTTCATGCTTTTTTATTTATTTTGCTTGAGTACGTATTTGGAAGTACTCATGCTGCCTAACTCAAGGCATCTGATTTTGCTGAAGTAAAGGTCAGTTTCTATGTGCTCTTTATAAGTGACAAAGAGAGTCAAAATTTCTGCTCTGAAGTAGTTCAGAGCAGTTTGTTTTTGTAGATTCCGACCACTTCCCTTATACATTATGAACAACTTAAACAGATTGGTCAAAAAGCAAGACATTGCCCCACATGCTTCCTTCTTTTCAGTTCTGTTAAATGGGATTGAGTGAAGGGATCTCCATTTGGAATGAGAGCTTTCGACTTGATTTTAGAGTTTATTCACGTACCCCTTTTAAAAAATAAAATATATATCCCTTTATCAAGATGCATGGATTGCATGGATCACTTTTATGGGTAACAGTAGCAAATGTATTGGGTAATAGTTTAGTAAAATCATTCATAGTTCTTAGTATGCAGAAGCATAATGTCCTTGAAAATTTTATTTTAAAAAACTGGTACAACATAGAGTGGTCAGCAAATTAGTAATGATTCTCACTGAACAGATGGAACGAGACAAAAGAAGTATGCACAAGATATGCTGCTCTCACTTCATTACTTGGACGACTGCTTCATTCAGCCTCGTCTTGAGAATTTAATCTGTAGAAGTCGCTGGAAGGATCGATACAAGGTCTGTAGATTCTACTTTAAATGCTGAAATTCTCTGTAAATGTGCAACAATCACTATAATTATATATCCTTTTTAATAGAAACTATTGTTCTTTAACTTAAATAATTTGTTTTGATGCTTATATAAATATCAGAAATAACCAGATAAACATTCAGGTAGCAGAACAGAATCTGAATGTGTCTCCTGCTAACTTCAGCAGATGACTTTTGAGGATTTTTTGGTCACTTGCTAAATGTTGTAACAAAATTTTTTCCTCCTCCCACAAAGAGGTAAACAGTATGTTCACCTTCTACTACTACTACTACTACTACTACAAAAAATTAAGTCAGGATAGAGTAATTAGTCATTGTATGTATATTACTAGAAGAGTACTAGTGTGATGGGTGTGATGATCTAATAATCACTGTAATGACGAAGATTTGAATCTCTTTTATTTCTCTTGGACTAATTTTGTGTGAGTACAGAGTACTCAGCAGCCTGTTAGAGGCATCATTCAGTTTACAGAGATTGTTTAATGTTATTTGGAATCTGTTTTTCAGGAGCGTGTGGATTGTTACCCAGATGTTCGCATAAGCTTGAAAAATTCAAAAATTATGTCTTGCGAGGCCTGTGAAATGAAGCGGTGTTGTAAGTTCAATGTGTTGCTCTCTGGAAGGCTTTATAATAGTAAAACTTTGGAACTGGATGACTTCATGTCAGATGATAAACAGGTAATTTCAAACCAGCACTCTATTTTTAAGGTTTACGTAGTATTACAGAAAATCACCTATCAACACATCTAATGTCTATAATTCTAGATGCAAGTGTTAGGCTATTGTTTTTCCATGTCCAAACCCTATTAATTTTTAAATACGAGGAACTATTTGCAGTTTGGAGGAGTATAGTCTTGGATGTAGCTACAAGTTATGAAGGAAGTTCCTATAAAACTTGAAAATATGAATGGAGGCATTCCCCTCTGCCTGCCTCTCCCCTTCCCCCTTTCTTATATGTTGGAAAGAGGTAATGAAAATTATCCTCAAATAAATCCAACTTTTATCAAGAAAATAAATCAGATGTTTTTCTATGATCTTTGGTGTTGCCTGCACCCCAGTGACCCGTGTACTGTTTCCTCCCCACATCTACCCCTTAATGAAAAAGCCCTTTACCTTTGTGTGTGCCTATACTGCCCTTAAGACTTTCCCAGCAGGAATCTTGCATTGATTCGCCAGCAGAAACATTGTAAAAGTAACTTTCTGTATGACGGACAATCATCCGCCATTCAATGATTGTGTTTTCTATTTTGTTGCAAGTAAGGTTTGTTCTACCTTGGGTTGCTAGCTTTGCTAATTCTGTGCCTGCTCTGCCTCTAGCACGTGGAGGGTCCACCTGCGCTCCAACAGTTCTTGTTCGTTCTAGGTTCAAACATTGAGTGAAACAGTGCAATGGTCATCCTAGCAGTCCAAGTGCGACCTTGTCAGAATTTACTGCTTCATTCTTCAGATTTTTTCCCACATCTGCTGTTTTTCACGTAGCTATTCACTCAGGACAAAGTATCTTGGCATCTCAGATGCATTGAAACTTGAAGTTGCTGATCTCCTTTCAAGAAGACTTGTTCCTACCTACATCAATACATTTCATTAGAGCCTTTTCCCCATTACTGCGTTATCAGAACTATTTGTACAAACTAGAGAACTCTTCCATTTAGGTAGTCTTACATCTATTTCTCCCTTAGTTGTCACTTCTAGAACATTTGAGATTAAATTATAATTTTTTTGACCAAAAGGCATCTTTCATGTTGTTACATAATGTTCCATTAGGCAGTCATTTCAGGTGACTTGAGAAGTCACCTAAAATAATTTAATAATAGCCTCATATAGTTTTATTTCACAGCTGAGCCTTTTGAAAACCTTGACTCTCAAGAACCTGTGTGTTTCTAATATTTAGAGATCTTCCCTTAAAATTTAGAGTGCATATAATTGTTATGATTAGGTATGCCTATGACCTTCAGTAATGCAATTTATGACCTCTTATGATAAATTTAAAGCACATGATTTGTCAAGAGTAAAATATTGCTACAGTTGTTTACCAAGCTGATATCCAAGTTCTGCCTTCCTTCCCTTTCAGGAGACGCAGATGGTATTTTATTTGTGACTGTAAAAGAATTTTTGAATACAGCTAAAGTTCTTCACAGTATTCGTTGAAAATAAAAAAGTTTCAGAACAAGGGTTTTTTTCAGTATATTTGGTAATGAGGCATAATAGGATTTCTTAAGTAAAAATAAAGTGAAGCCCATGTCAAACAGGAAGTATACCTTATTGAAGCTCAAGCCTGTATTGTTTGGATATTTGCAAATTCTTTAACTTACAGATTTGAGAGGTGTCACTGTGACTATGATTTTGTCATCATACAGGGCTCTGCATGTAATGCAGGAACTTGAAAATCTGTGCCAGACTTTTTCTTCTATTACAGACCCTTCTGAGCAGCAGTTGCTGATTCTCTGTTATATACGTGCATGATAGTCAAGAAAGCTAGGCTTTTCCAGCAATGCTTTTCTCTTTTTAATCCTGTTTATTGCAGGAAAACAGTAAGTCCTCTGCAATCATCCCAGCACTGATACTGCAGTCTGTCATAGTTGTTCTTCCTTACATACACATCACTAATTTAAAGATACTCAGGTTTTCACGGGAAGTATGTGCCTTACCCAACCAGACATAATTAGTGAACTAGCACAAGAATTTAATTTTTACTTAACTTCCAACTTAACTGTGGAAATAACAATAGCAGTTCCCTCACTGCTGATCAAATGTTGTCCTGCATAAAGTGTTGGCTATTTTTCACTTCGGAAAAAACTTGAAATATCCATGGAATATTGAACTAACTTGCTAGTTCATTTTCGTCTTCTTCAGCTTAGCAGTACAAAATGAGAGCTTTTTTTACCCTGTGTACACCAGCATCTGGGGACGTGTGTCCTATGTGCCTGCTCAGTATAGTTCAGTGGCTGTTAAGCACAAGAGAGAGAGTAATTGAGCATTTTCCAGTCATTTTTGATAGCGTCTTGTAATGCAACATTTGTGTTCTTATGGTGACCTGCAATTTAGACTGCTAAAAGTACTGTTCTCAAGTTGTCTTTAAAGCTCTGCTGGCAATGCATTGATCAACTTGTCCTGCCAGTTTAGAAAAAAAAATAAAAGAAAAAAAAGCTCACAGAGCTACAAAGAACTGCCATTTCATGAACTTAATTGACTGATAGAGAAGGCAGTTCAGCACTGACAGATCAAATTGAATGGAAACACATAGTTGGACTATTTTCTGTAGATTTGTTTGAAAATACGCGACAAAAGTGCATCTGAAGAGAAAAAAAACAGACCTCCAACCTCCTTCTTCTGCATAAAACTTTCCTTTTCTCTCATCTCTGAAGTATTCTGCTTTGCCAGTAGAAAGAAAAGAGAAACAGCTGTTCCAGTTTTGCTTAGGTTTGCAGTGATTGTTCACTGTGTAGGTGCCAATTCTCATTTCCCCCTGGTCAGGGAGAATCAAAAGGTTTAGAGATAAAAGTGTCCCTCACACTTCCTTGCTCCTAATGTCATCTGGATTATAAACAGTTTTCTACTCTCAGTCGTGGTGTTCTGTTTATAAACATGCTTGGAGGACATGGATTCAGTCGCTACATGTTGTGCTATTGTCCAGCCATGCTCCTACATTCCATACAAAGTGATTTAACACGACTTTGGCTGATAGGGCCAGCTTGAGTAGATAAGTTAAGCATTAACACAGAGGGACTGAGAACTGCAAGGGGAAAAATTTAGAGTGAGTACAGCACTGAGATTCTTTCCAAAGCTGCATTCTGAAATAGCATTGTATTTTTAGACTCTCTTTCTTGCTTAAAAACACAATACATAGTTACATTTGTATGTTATTTAGCTATTTGCCTTTGGCATTTCTCCACCTTGCACATAAATAAGCTGTGAAACTCACTGCCACAGGATATTTTGGAAAGGAAAAATGGTATTGGGTCCCAAAGTGGCTTAGACAAGTACTTGGGGAAGGTTCTTTCACACTATGGAACATGATCTTTGGGATGATACAGATGATATTAACTCCTGACTGCCAGAAAATGTGTGGTAATCTTATGATCATTCTAATGTTTGTGCTGGATCTTATACTAACTTCCTAAATATCTTCTGCTAGCTGTTGTCACAGGGGAAAAAACTGGGCCATCAGTTTGATGCAAGATGGTATCTCCTATTTTATATCACATAATGTTCCAAATGCCACACCTCATTGCTTGGGATACTTGAAAAGTTGTGCAATGCTCTATGAAGCGCTGCAGCTCAGTTCTTCATTGCTGCATTGTTTGAAATGGTGCTTCTGGAAATTTGAATTAATCAAGGCTCAGCATTGGTCAGTAGGTCTTGCACTTCAGAAGCACCGGCAGCACCAAACACAAGCCTTAGTTTTTCAGTTTTGGGAATACTAGAAAATGGAGCTGTATATAGGTACAACATGTACATGATCGGTAGAGAATTAAAATATAGTAACAGGCATTTTTTGTATCAAACTGTTTAAAATTTCAGTTAATAACCATTTACTGTAGGTCAGATCAAAAGTTCTTTTAAGTGGGTGTGTCTCTTTTGACTTAACTGATGTTATGCCTGATGATATCCACTGAGCTGCTGGTTAATATATTTCAGGAATTAAGACATATTCATACAGTTAAGAAAATCCATAACTAATACATATAAATTCTGTTTACATAATCTTTAAAAATACACTTTTCTGTTACTTTCATTGTCGGTAGATAGAGCTAATGCTAGGTTGCACAAGTAGGTCAGGTGTTTTGGGGAACTGCTCACAGATGCAAACATTTGGTCATGCATTTGGAAAAGCTCCCTGAAAATGTGGTTTGTGAGCATTAATTAAAACTTAACCATCTTGTAATTTGAGAGTATTCAGATTATTAGCAATTAAAGGTATCACTGTTGTGGCTCAGAAGATTGATTCTTTTATATATATATATGTGCATGTAATCTAAAACAGCAATGCAATTGCAGCTTGCATTACTGATGCAGAGAACTTTAGCCATTTACCTACTTGTTATGGAAAGGTGTGACAAGACATCAGTCCAAAACAATGTTGTCCTTGGAGGATAAGTTGATGAGAGTTGGTGGTTTTTTTCAGAAAAAATAAATCAATTTCTTTACACATGTATTAATTGTGTTGCTTTTTAGAAAATCCAACTTCCAAAAAGCAGCCAGATATAGATTTCTTACCTGATAGGCTTTGTCTCCATGGGTTGGAGTCACCTGTGGGTCATTTACAGGGGATAGAATCTTCTAACTTGCCATTGTATCTACTGGAACTACTGTTCTGGTAGACGTGGAACAAAACATTCTCTTGTGAAATGCAGGATGTGCTGAAACGCAGGTGAAAATTGAGTCTTGCTCCCTCCCCGCACCTCCAATGTCACATACTCTTAGTGAATGCTTAGGATAGCCAAAGATTCTTGTAACCAATATATTACTCAGTATTTTCATGGTAGTGAAATCTATTCTAGTCCATGCTCTGAATATGTAGTAAGAAGCACATTTACTATTTGTTTATCTATAAATACTGCTGTAAAGAAAACTGTGAAATAAGACGGTTCCATCTTTTCTGTGTGGAAGTCACAGAAGTAAAACTGATATTACCTGGGAGATGCAGAGGCTTTATTTTCTGCAGCATTATAGCTTAGCTATTCTTCCCAGACAGTTGCAGATTAACATTTGTATTGTATAAAACTTCAAGTTCAGATTTTATTCTTTTGAAATTCAACCTCTCCATTTATTAAGTGCTGTGAGTGTTTTTATGTGTTTTTATGTATTTCTTGAAGAAATATTGAATATTATTCAGTCTGCAAAATGCTAAAACTGGTATTTCCTCTCCTTAGGAAGTACTTATATATTAAGCAAAAGTAAGCAAATAATTCGTCTTCCTCTGCTTTCACAATATGATGGTTGTCTAAAGTGTTAGTGATTTTGTAACAAAGTTCCACCAGGAGATAGAAAAGATACAACCAATTACAAATATGATTGTGTTTGCAAGAAGACCGCACTGATAAGCTACCATTGCTTGGACTTGCTGGCTGCCTGATTGCTCAAAAATCCTTGTGCAGTGGCTGTGAAAACTACATGGGTTTGTGCTAATTTTATGCATGTAGTGTCATTGCGTTTATTTTGTTACTCAAAAAAATTTCCTGGACTGATTGGTTAAATCTTAGTAGATTAACCCACCAATTCTGTATATTGTAAAGATAATCGTGGTTCTATCCAAGGGAATGATTTTTTCATTCTGGCCTAGGTTTTGAAGGTTGGCATGGTGTGTGCAAATCGTACCAGAGTTTATCACAACTTGAAGCACTTCAAGTACAAGTTGTACATGGATTGCAGCTCTGTTGCTGAATTGGATGGTGTTGAGGATGAACCAGTCAAAGACACTGTAGAGCGGCTTTTCAGCCACTTGGAAGAGAGTGGGTGGATTCAGGAGGTATGACTGGCTTATTCCCTGTATCCCTTTCCAAGCAGATAAAAGTAAGTTCAGATAAAATGTCTGATTTAATGGATCAGTTCTGAATTACCAGCCATCAATAATACAACTCAGCTCAGGCATTCCCCCATTTCTGCTGACCCAATGTTTCAAACAGTGGTGTGCCACTGTGCTCACACAGAGTTTGCATCAGCTTTTGACATGAAGCTTTTTGACAGCTGCATGATCTCTGAGCTGTGGGGGGCAGGCCCCTGTTTCATTTGAAAGCAGCAACACAACAAACTTAAGCTGTAACTTAGAAAGATGGCAAAGATGTACATGAGGCACAGCAAGAATATTTTAGAATTCTGTTTACACTGAAGTGCTTTGAATTGTTCAGAACCATTTTATGAACTGTTTTAAGACAATTTATAGTATAATTGCATTTAGTATGCTTTTAGATATAGATTCTAAATTGTTATTGACATGCTTGGTCATGTGTTGAACAAGAAAAGGCAGTCTTTACATAATACAGTTATTAAATACTGATAAATTATACTAATTTTATTTCATTCACAGAAATACAATGATCTTGAAGATTACATGGATGATGCAGACAATTTTCAAGAAGAGAAAATTGATTAAGAGCTCATATAGCTCTTTGAAAGACATCTTAAAAAATGTGAATGGCCTACTTCATCTGCATGCACTTTATCTCTGCCTGGACTTCAAGATTTCTATGTAGGCTGTTACACCTAAAAGCATATGCCTTTAAACTACTGTTCAATAATGTGCTGTATCTTTTTTTCTCATCTGTGTCAATATAAACCCAAAGTTTTACCAAACCATTCCTTCCAGTCTTACTGCATTAATCACTTTAAGTTTCCTACTGTTAGAAATTCCAGTTCAATATCTATTTACTTGTGAAATAAAACTTCCACCTATTTAGATTGAGCTGCATTGTAAGGAACGTAGGAGATGCTGAGATCTTTTGAAGTGGGTATATTTGAAAAGGTAGGGCTTTGTTATACAAGAACATAGGACTTGCATCTTACCTTCCTTATTGCTCATTATATTCGAGTGAGTCCAGTCAGTAAGAATGATAGTTACAACAAACAGGACCCAAATGCAAAGATCTATTTCTCCTCTGAGGAATCAGTATAGACAGTTGCAAGGCAACAGAGGAAATATTCTGCAGTCCTGACTACATTTGCAGCACAGTAGTCATTCCTCTCTTGAGAAAGTAGGTGATGAGTCACAGTACAGGCGTCATACAGACTGAGTCTGGCTTAGCCATCTAAATGAACACATGGGCCCACATTGCTGTCTCTGATAAGCAGCTGGGGCAATTTACTGAGATTTTAAACATCGAGTTACATTGTGCAAACATAATGGCAGCAACTTGGAGTAACTGCAGTCCTAAGAGAATGGATTAATATGCCCATGCAAGATAAGGAAGAATTCTTCTAGTGCAATTTAACAGAAAGTAGGAGTTAGTCAGAAACAGGATGCATCGCTTACCAGAATTGCATGAAACCCAAATCAGAGTAGATTTTCAAGGATTTAGAAAGGGTTAAGTATGGTACTGTCCATTCTGAAA
The DNA here is from genome assembly GCA_013398955.1 of Callaeas wilsoni. NCBI lineage: Eukaryota > Metazoa > Chordata > Aves > Passeriformes > Callaeidae > Callaeas > Callaeas wilsoni. Next base: position 24,031 of record VWPU01006577.1, read on the forward strand.
AATTGAATAAGAACTGTAAATGTGCACTTGGAGCCCAGAAAGCCAACTGGGTCCTGGGCTGCATCCAAAGCAGCATGGCCAGCAAGTTGAGGGAGGTGATGCTGCCCCTCTGCTCTTAGGAAACCCTACCTGGAGTGCTGCATCCAGCTCTAGGGTCCCAGCACAGGAAAGACTGGACATGCTGGAGGAGGTCCAGAGGAGAGTCACTAAATCGATCAGAGGGCTGGCTGTACATAGGCTGAGAGAGTTGGGATTGTTCAGTCTGGAGAAGGGAAGGCTCTGGGAGACCTTATTGCAGCCTTTAAGTACTTAAAAGGGGCCTACAAGGAAGATGGAGAGAGACATTTTACCAAGGCTTGTAGTGACAAGACAGCAAGTTTTAAAAGAAGGTAGGTAGAGATAGATATAGGGAAGAAGTTCTTTACTGTGGGGTTGGCACTGGCACAGGTTGCCCAGAGAAGGTATGGATGCCCCACCCTGGGAAGGGTGTTAAGGTTAGGTCAGGATGGGGCTTTGAGAAACCTGGTCTACTGGAAGGTATCCCTGGCCATTATGACCCTTAAAGGTCCCTTCCAACCCAAATTATTCAATGTTTCTGTCCCTGTATTTTGAGCTGCTTATAAAAAGAACCAGATATAGCCTAAGATAAAATGCAGGGCATGGGATTTTGAATCCCATTAGGAACTGTTCCTACATCTTGCTGTATGCACATAATCTATTCATCTTTTGTGGCTGAACAACTTAGTGAAAGATACTGTTAACACTCTGAATCCTTTTAACAGGTTACTCTCTCAGTAGCAAAACTAATGAAACCTGATTTCTCATAGATGTGTCTGTAAGAAATCGCCACATTCATTTTGCCACTTTACTGGGAACAGATATGCTGATTGTGTAGGCAGCTGCTGCCAGGTGTATTGCTTAACAATGAACATCTGCTGGCATTTTTACATAGAGACTGTACCTTAGATTTATCATGCACTACCCTTTTTCCAGCATTCATTGTGAGGAATGGACTGCTTTTACTTTTTTAAGGACTTGAAATTCATCAATGTTTTAAATGCTATTAGGGTGAGTTAGTAGCATCAGTACTTCTTTGTACCACATACAGATACAAGATATACAAAACCAAAATGAAAATTTCCAGTAAACAGATTGAGACTTGCTCTCAAGTAACCTTACTTTGAAGATATTCTTTCTATACCTTACCTGTGAGTTAGACACATAAAATTCTGAGGTTTGGTATGTCTTATATATATCTCCCTGGTTACCAAAGCTCAAGGTTTTCTTCTCTCTTCCTTTTCCTCCCTCATCCCTGTTCTTCTGGGAATATTGGTGGAAACACACCCATCAACTTAAAAGTACTCAGGAATCCGTCTTGAATATATCCCTTTTAGTTATTGATACCTCACTTCTTTCTGTTAACAAAACAAAATCTCTGTATAGTTTGGTTTGCTTCTCTAGAACATAACATACCTTTGGTGTAACTTTATTCTTACAAAGAAATACCATTCTGAAATGAGTTTTGTACCATGGAATGGAGTATGTCCTCTTAGAGCCTTCCTGACTGGTCCTAATTTTTGCTACCATATGAATTTTATGAAAACTCTCAAGGCTATGATTTTTGCTTAAAAATTTTGTTGTCAAAATGAATGGTTGATCTCTCATTTTGCTACATTTAAACAATTCACTACCAAAGTAAAGAATAAGTTTGTGAAACTCTGGCTTTCTGATTACAGGTAATATTTCAAGAATACATGCAGTTTGAGTGAAAATTGAAATGGCCAAATTGTTGACTGATAAGTTTTACTCATTTTTTGATATCCCAGACCTTGTTTCTCACCTCCTTCTCATTCACATACAAAGCTTGTGCTATCTACAGCATTTTTTTTCCAGATCGTTGTTTTTTCTGTTGCTAAGAGAGATACAAAAGTATCCTGATGGAATTTCTTGGTAGAAAGTGCTTCCATAGGTTTACTAATCTTGGCTGTGGTATCACCAGTGGGACTAAGAAAATGCTTTAAATTGAAATCACTTATTTCTGTTTCAGTAAAAAACAGATATATGATTTGGCAGGAGCTGATGTGATGTTTTTGTGTGTATTGTGTCTCTTAAACCCTGATATTCCCCTCACTGAGATGGGAGGAAGTGATAATATTTTTGTGGCTGTTGTTCTACCTGAAGTGTTTCTACAAGACTTCTACAATGACACTGTGAAGTGTCATTACATCACATTTACATTTGTCTTCACCACAGGAAGTTAAAAAATTGTTTAGAAGAGTAAATATGTAAAAATTTAGATCAATTTTTCCAGGTCTTCTGCAAATGCTAGTACAGCATGAAGCACAAAGAAGACTCTTACCCCTGAGACTTTCTATATATAGAAATAATCAGTAAGAATATTTCTAGCAGAAAAAATTTGTGCAAATATCTAATGATGGGAGAAGTGAGAAATCTGACCAGTCTTTCATGCTTTTTTTTCCACATCAGAGAAGTTGAATGGAGTTAGGAGGTGAGAGAATAAAATGTTTGTTCCAGTAGGATATTTTAAATTGGTTTTAGTGTTAATTTTTGAAGCAGTAGCTCTAATTAAGATAAAGTACCTGTCTTAATGGAACAATGAAGAGAGCTCAGTATGCGATTAGACTTCACACGGGTGATTAATGATCATACTTGGAAATTACTTTAGTTCCTGTAATGTTTTGATAATCTGCTGTAGTTTAAGTTCTGTAACTGGAGACGGTGATAATGATGAAGTTCACACAAGGTATTTATGCACAGGATCAGGCTGACTAACACGATGCATTTCTGGGACAGGAGGTCCTTTTTGGTCCATATTCTGCCCAGTTCTTGCAGTGAAGTATGAAAAGAAACGATTTTTCTCCCCATGTCCTTCAGTTTTTGGAAAGAAAGTTGTTTGCTAATAGTACATAGCTGTTACTGTCACTTTTTTGACAGTGAAGGCTTCTCCTGTTTCCAGAAAGCAGCTATTTTTAGCACTTCAGCAGGCAATTACAGGCAATTCCCATGCTTAACTCCTCTAGTTTACATTTATTTGGATAAATAAAGACTTCTAGTCTTATCCTTTTTTAAGTCTGTCTGGATAAAGAGAGTGGGCTAGTGTTCACATGTGCTACACAACACTTGTAAATACAATAGAATGGTATTGTATTCTATTCAAGAGAAATATCCAGCACACACAAGTAGACTTTAAAAAGTTGCCTTTCTGATTCTGCTTTGAGAAGAAAGAAATACCAATTTCTAATCTGAATTTAGAGATTAGACAAAAGAATGTAAAAAGTATGATTTACCAGCCAAGGAATAATATGAGAAATATGTGAAATTATGTTAAAAGAACCTGATAATAACCCCATCAGTGGCTCCACTTCCCTGAATAGTTGATGTGCATTTTGATAATTGTCTGGGGTAGTAAGTGATGGCATGGGGTTGTTCGGGGTTTCTTCCCCTATTGTTTATTAAATAAAATATAAACACAGTTTTCTTGGATTACTTATTCGTAGTTAAAAAAAAAAAAGAAAGAAAAAAGAAAAAACAGAAATGCTCTGTTTAAGATTGTTTACTTTACAGTTTAAACAGAGCAGCAATTGCATGGACCTTGTGCCCAAAATTTAAGGACAAGAAAATGGACTCAGATGCAGTCAGACTCTTCTTCAAAGTTAAACAATTTGCCAGGTGAGCAGCATCATACATGAGCCTGCCTAGCTGGGAATACCCCGGGAAATCAAAATGGCAAAGAACCCTCACTGAAAAGCAAATAATGGAAATGGCTGAAAATTCAAAGCTCCGAGTTCAGAAAGTCCTCTGTAGGATTGATAATAAGTATATGCCATTCCAGTGGAGTTAATATAACTTTGAAGCAATTTGATATGTGATTTCTAAACACAGATGAACAAGGCATGTGCTGAGACTGAAGCATGCACTCAAGATTTTAGGTGACAGAGGTTCAGCACAGTCTTTCTGTTCCATTTTTGGAAAGTTATTAGCACAATGTGATGTCTGTGGTGAGAAGTCCTAGCTGTGAACCCAGCATAAATAAGTGCTTTTGTCATCTGGAGGGGGCTGCTGGTTTGGGAAACTCAGAGCTTCAACAGCAGTAGGGAATTCACACAGAAAAAATGCTCAAGCATGACAGTTCATGTGAGATTACAATGTCAGGTAAAAAAGTCACAAATTAGTGTCAACAGAAAGAATAAACTAATTAATTATTCAGGACCTGTTATGCTAATTGTTTTATCCTGAGTGTGTTTACGAGAATGCCACTAATTGCAAGGGATGTTACAACGTGTTAAGAACCGTTTGCTTTTAAGGAAATTGACAGCCAACCAGTCCAAAACTGATGGCAGTGTCCAGGGGTTGGTGACATTCGCCAGGGTCTTCTGAAGAAAACTTGGAAAGCCGAGGGATGGCTGTGGGGTGTTTGCTGCTCGGAAACACCAGGGGCAGCATTTGCTGCGGATTGAGCGAGCGGGACTCACAGCGCAGCCCCGCAGCGGGCTGCCTCTCGCCTCGAAAGGGAGAGCTCAAACCACGAACCGAACTCTCGAGATGCTGCTTGGCAAAAAGCGAATCTTAAACGTCTCAAGTGAAAATGAAAAAAATCTTTGTTTGGAAAGATCACTGTCTGAGTTCTACGAAATCTTGTAAGAAAGAGACAGAATTCCTCCAGCTGTCTTGGTAGCTTCCGGAGCAGCACCATGGATTTCATATTTCCACAGCCACTTTGAAAACCCCAGCCAAGCTGTCATTTAAGACACTCTTGCTTATTCTCCATGAGATTCGTGTGTCACTGTAGCACGTGTGTTCTGCGACTGACCCCCTTAAACACAGCAATGACATCTGAGCTGTAAAGAACAAATGAAAGCCCAAGCAAGGCCTGAAGCAAAGGTTACATTGTCTACTGTTTTAAAAACATTATAATTTCATTTTATTTTCCAGCTGTGCCAACCCATTGTTCTCAACAGATGCAAGCTACTGTTACGTATCAAATAATAACCCACTCTTCCTCAGTTGTTCAAGGCTAAACAACAACAACAAAAAAATCTCTTTTTCCTGTTAGCAATAATGCCTTCCTCTGAAGGCAGCACAACCCCAAGCCCTCTTCCCCAAACCTTATCCCTCAGCAAAGTCTCAAACCATTTGCTGAGACAAACCTGGGTCTGAACGTGCTGAAGGCTCTGGCTGGTGCTCACCGAGCCAGAACCTGGAAACTCACATTGCAACAAACCCTCATGTTTGTTGCTGCATGAAGGAGATGGGGGTCATGAAAGTGGGGGCTTTTATATTTCCCGTATGTCTAATGCTGCATATCTTTCCTATTCTGGGGGATTTTCCAGGAATGTGTCACTTCATCACTGGCATTTGAAGTATTTATTTGCATGACCGTGGAAAGGGATAAAACCACCTGAGAGGGTTATTGTCAGCTCCTCCTCATCCTCAGCTTAATGGTCTCAGTATGCTGTGATGAAATTTGTGTGTTTTTCTGACTGGACACGTTGCAGAACTGAAAGAGATAATGCACCCATGTACTAAGGGCTGTACAGTCCCAAAAGACCGTAGAGGATTTCCATCGGGGATGTGTCTCTGCATGCTTGGGGGCCATTTTTATTCCCAGAGGTATTTGGGAATTTGGCTAATGCAGCCACAGTAGTACAACAGCATATTGCTTTAATAAAGCCGGCCAGCTCCCAGCTATTTCTGCATCCTCCTTTACAGCTCACCTACAACACGCAGAACCTGAGTGCTGCCAGTTGCAGCAAGGCCAGTTCCAGAGGCCAGATCTCGCACTCTAAAATTGCCGTGCTCTAAATAGAGGAGCCGGGCGAGAGAAGCACTAAGCCTGCGGCTTTCCCGGGGAGGAAGCGCAGTGCAGGCGCTACGTGACTTGCCCCGGACACCCAAGAAGCTCCTGTCAGCGCGCGGAGCTCCCACATCCCGAGCCTGACCTCGTGTCGTGCACTCGTCCCATGCATGCGAGCGCCCTAGAACGCACTGCTTGTTTTTATACCGTCTGTTCCAGAGAAATCCAGCTGGTAGAGGAGCGCAGCGCCGTGATTTATTTGAGAACTCCCTCGTACTCGCCTGAAGGTCTCGCCGCCGAGGGAGGAGGGAGAGCGCGGGAGGCTGCGCTCCTCGGCAGCTGCTCCGCGCCCGGCCCGGCACCCAGGTAGAGGGCGAGGAGGGGAGCGGGGATTTCCTTGGCTTCCTCCCATGCACATACCTCCCGGGGAGCGGCAGCGGCCCGACTCCCCTCGGCGGCCGCTGGGAGGCTCCGCGCCTCGCCCCGGCCTCCCGGGCGCCGCGTCCCCGGCCGCGCTCTCTGTCGGTGACACCCGCCTCCCGCCCCCGCTCCGCTCCGCTCCGC